>DWPV01000078.1:0-44946 GCA_018251915.1 Urbanus proteus proteus
AGCTGCGTCGCATCCCGCCCGATGCAGTCACCCTCGCCGCCGCCCCACGCCCCACGCGGCCCCGCGCCCCCCGGCCGCAAGGCGCGTGCGCCCGCCGGCCGGCGACTCAGTTCAACGCCGTGCCGCGACTTATACACACGCGTGTTGCGTTACCGAACGCGGCGCCTAAACGATCGAACGCGCTACGCCGATTTCATCCCAGTGACTCGAGAGGGAAACCTCTCGCTCAGCCGCCAAGATTGCTTCTCAAGTGGAAATGCCGACGAGCCTGTTCGGAGAGCTCGGAGGCGGCGGCCTGGTGGAGGACCAGCGCGCCTTCGCCCTGGCCCTCGAGCTGAGCATGCTGAGCTTCGGCGATGGGCTGCCCTCGTCCTCCAACCCGCTGGCGAGCCCCCTCGGCTTCGCGCCGCCGCCCGACGACCGCGCCAAGAAGTCGCAGAACATGACGGAGTGCGTGCCGGTGCCCTCCTCGGAGCACGTCGCCGAGATCGTCGGGAGACAAGGTATCGTACGAGCTTTCGCGAGTTGAGGTTATGTCGTGCCGGCGTTTCGCTCGCAACCTGCGCAACCCTTATATAAGGGCGCACGTGTCGCACCGGCTAGCTTTTAGGTTATGTTCGATTGTGATCGACACCCTCACGAAATACCTCCAAATCTGAGACGTCGCACGTAGACGGTGTGCGAGAATTTGTTTGTTTACCCTCGCAGTGAGTGCGTTTCGTGTCGGTGGCCGCTGCACTCGTGCAGTACTTTCGTTTCGTAGGCGCTTAGATGTGTCCGTAGCCTTAACGTAGAGCAGTGTAGTAACAAATTCTGTGCTAGAACCGTGTAAGTGTAAATAAATGATCGCGTAGCCGGCATCCGCTCCGGTGGGACTTCGAGGTAATTTCTCGCTCTAAAATCGCCGTAAAGGCTCTCGAATCAAAGTTCTGGTGAAAAAACTACGATCTTCTAATTAAAAGGCATCTTTAAAGCAAAAAACGATACCCTCAGGGATGTCGGCAGTTTTTCTAGCGAGGGTTGTGTTGAAAAAACACCGACAAAGTAAATTCGACGCAGCCTTATCTGAGACTAATTTTTGTAAATGTGCACCGGATTTGCGAAAAAAAACTAATTTAGTCCTATTTCTGGGGTAGGATCCACTTAAGACATTTTTTACTGCAACGAATCTTTAAATTAATATTATTAGTATTTTAGTAAGTAGATCGAATTTTGCTATTATTATTGTTTTGCATACGTTATGTAGGTAATCTAAAGGTCAATGACACCGTCTATACGTGTGGTAATTACAATATCTGACTTCTTACGCTATACCTACACTATTTAAACTTACTGCGACCTGGTGATTGCACTATTTATTGCATTCATTTCGCTTTTACCTAATTCCTTTGTAACTTTACTACGTATACCTATATGCATCCATTAGTTGCCTAATTCGTGTGTTTATAAATTTAAGACTCTTGAACTGACTAGTTTACATATCGATATAGTAATTTCTTCATAATATATCAGTAGTCAGTGTAAATAGTTAGCTGCCTAAGTTAAAAAGATTTAATTTCATTGGCTCTGTGCTCGCAGAAATGTCAATAAAAATGTAGGTAAGAGTAAAATTTTAACTAGTTCGCATCATTTCGCGCCATTACTGTCCATATAAAATTACACATTACACACAGTATTAACATGATCGTCAGAACAATCAGAATCATTTCCACATTGGTTAAAAAATATTTTCAATTTGCTTCAATTTTCTTACAAATGTGGTGTTTGTGACTAGGTACATAAAATAAAACTGTTCAATTTCTACTCAAATAGATACTAGAAATGTTATTGTAAATAGCGAGCTACTATGATTTATCATTTGAAATATGTTAAAATATAAAATTTTAATTTAGTATGAATTTTCAAATTAGAATGATTGTTTCGTATATTCGCTGCATGCGGCATACAAACCTAACCTAATCTATTAATCTACAGAGTGTGTTTGCAACTATTTTATCTTATTCTACATATTAGACTCGTATTATATTAAAAATATAGAAATAATAAGACCACTAAGCTGGACGCCACGTCATCACCTGGTGGTTAAATTAATCATAGAACTTAAAAAATATATAATTCTTAAGTAATATGAGTTCTTGTGCCGAAAACCAGTAAACATTAAAAGTATAAAACACTCAAACAGAACGTGTTAATTGTGACAACGAAGCCTGAATAATTCAGTGCTACACGAAATAGGTAATTAGCACAAAAGCGTAATTTAATTTATTTCGTTCCGGGATGTCTTTGCATAGCCGGTTAAAACGTAGATAAGTATGTTGCCATAAACACCAGTTACGTGGTCCTTATGAACATGCAATTAAGTTTAAAAATGCTGTTTCATATTTATAGCCGCGCCGTAGTAGTATAGGACATGTTTTAGAATTATATTACTCTGAATTGATAACTAAAAACTGTAATATACAAACTATATGGCACTAGTCTATGTGTGCACAATCAATCAATTCATGCAACAATGCATTAGGAGTTGAAAACATTGGTTTTAAAATTTAATTTATTCGAACTAAAAATAACGAAATCTTTTTTAAATTTGTACGTAAATTGGTCGTCTTGATTTTTAAATTATCGTGCGAGACTGACAAAGAACATAATTGATAGACAACGATATCTTGCTCATACTGCCATAATATACACAATTGATTTCGGTTGGAAAACCTAGCTTTATTACAATCTATTATTATAGATCAATTAATATATTAAATTAAACATGATACATATTCTTGTGTAAATTATAAACGGTATTGTAACATAACAACTTCGCCTGTATTGTCGAGAACGCGGGAAGCGTCCTGGCAAAATGGTTTAGCGGGCAATTGCCTCTTCGTGGCGTGTGACGCGACCCTACTCCGCCATTATATTGTTATATCGTAAACAAACCATAACATTTTAATTCTGCCAGTATTAAAAATGGAGTATCTCAAGTTTCGTAGAGGTATTTGAAATGTCAATATATCAATTAGTCTTTATGAGTAATGAAAGTTGATTAATTACAAGCAAAAATGAAAATAATTTCCTATTTGACATGCTATTTTTAAATTAAAACATGTAGGTGTGTAAGTTTAGGTAGGTATTTGTATATTTGTACGAGTAGGTATTTAAAAATTACCTTAAAGTAATGATTCAAAATTGTTTTGCAACATTTCGCAATAACTCGTGTCATTCAACTTTTCAAGCTATTTACGTAATCTCCATAAACAGACCATTTTTTGCTACATTGATTACATGTTAAAAGGACATAAAAAATCAAATAAAGTAAAAAACTATTGAAAAGCCACTATTGTTGTTATATTACTATAACAATATGGTACTAAGTTCACATAAACACAAGAATACTCCTGTAACCGCAAAACTAAGTTTTGCAAGTATAAAACTAACAGTGGAGCTGACTAACACAGAAAGCTGGATTCCTCCAGAACTTTCCCATAGCCAAGGAACAATAACACATGATTGTAGAAGCTATACATGTGTAGGGTCTTGCATTTCCAGCCAGCGACTCATAAAACCGGAGCAAAAAAACTCCGCCGCGACACTTGCAACCTTGTCTAACTACCGTCCGCTCCCTACGGGCAAACATCTTAACGGCAACGCACTGCCCTTTATTGCGACAAGGTCCCATCAGCGAACCATTTCGTATTGTAATGTAGGTTATATTGCTATATTTAGGGCGGTCCGGAGTTCGGTCGGCTTGGGTTTGTTTAAATGTTCGTTTTCTTTGAACCTATCATAGATACATATTGATAAATAATTTTGAACATTTATTTGCATGATGTAGTTTTTTATGTTTACACTTCTTTTGATGTTTGTCTGTAAGTAATTTTCAATGTAATGTAAAATTATTCAATGTAAAATTAATGTTTATGAAATAGCATTTGGTATTAGTTATGTATAGGACATTGCATAATTGAGAAAATTGTTGTCGTAGTTTGAATATTTTGAATTTAAGAATGGTGACAGGTTAATATTTCTCGGCGGATGTCACAAAAACTTCCAGGAGATTCGGAGAAGGCATCTTTATTTTATTTCCCGCGACCAACCAACAATAGTCAGAATGGTAGAAATTCAATACGTACTTGGCAACACGGGACGGTTAGCAGTTTTTGTTTATAATAAAAGACTGCGTAGGTAGGTACCCATTCACTTTTATGTAGTACTTTTACAATTGTTTTGGTCCTGATTTTCTCAGGTTTATATTTGGATGTGTAAGGATAGTTAGTGCTAAGAATGGGAATAACTCTGATCTTAAATATGGGTATTATGAGGGAATAGGTGTATTGAAACTTAACTCTATGCCCTATTTCTTCTTAAAACTTCACTAACTGCGTTTAGGTATAACGTCACTTAAACACAAAAATAACAACAAATAAGTATCTTTTGTTTTTTCTTCTTATTTCTATTAAATAATTTAAAAAAAGTTTTTATTTATGTTTTTAAGTTTTATTCAATACCTATACTATCATTTAGTATATTCAAGAGCTGATTCAGTTTATCAACATACAACACTCTACTTTATAAAAGTTATCATATAAGTATATTAAGTACCTACCAGAATGTGTGCTCTATTTTACCTACATACAAAAATTACATGAAGGTTTAATGATTGTACTCAAAGGCCACCCTCCAAGTTACTGGCCTGAAGAAGATTGTCGGTAGGTACTCGTACGGTATTTAGATTCGCACTGATGCATGCGAAAATCGCTTTAACTACTCTGTTCTTTATAGGTACAGACTACGGACCAGGGACTGCATTCCTAGATATTTTTTCGATAATTAAAACATTTTAAAGCGCATTATTTATGCAAATTAATGTCTTTGATATACTCTGCCCGATATAGTACGCTTCTTAACTACATGCGGTAAATAAGTTGAGACTTGAAACTCGTTCTATTTTTAAAGTAACGGATACAGTTTTTCTTGATTTGCCTTAACAGCCAGGAGATGTAATTATAGTCTAGAAGTTTCGTTTGTATTGAAATATAAATAAAACGATCGCTAATGAATAGGTAGGTACTGCCGAACGCCGACAGCTGCGACGCGCCTCAACACATGACGACCATTAGCATTGTACCGAACTTGTACTCGACAAAAGGCAGAACCTTCAACTATCAAACTTGTTTAAAATTCCTCTCAAAACGCGATTAAGACCTTATAACTACGCACTTAATATGACATGAATGTACAATAAGGACTATATCGATTCCAATATCGATCGCAAATTAGACCTTATCCTCCTGAAAATAAAACGAGCACTCGCGACGCAAAGAAGATGTCTTTGTTTGTACCAATGACATATGTTTGAGACAACGCAATATACCAAAAGGAGGTTGTTTAAAATTCTCGCGTTTACGCACGGACACGCCGTGACGTCACGTCCGGTTGTCGACAACCCGCGTCGAGTCGCGACTATCGATAATGTCGATTGCCGATGTACGATTGTCCCGATGTCGATCGAACCTCCTGTCGGCGCGTTTGTTGTTTTGATTTGTAGTGGCACGACGCGCGATGTTTTGCATCTTGTGAATTTGGCATTTGGTGCCGTAAATAATGTCATTTTATACGTACTATTCCTTTTTTGACGCTTTCGGTTGGACAGTAAGCGACTGCTGGAAATCTCGTTTGAGGCACTCCGGTAATGCTACTGTCTTCAACCGAACGACTTTATTAATTGTAAGAACTCGCCTGGCATTCGAAGTATGAAGTAGACCATAACAATGTTCCCAAACCGCGGTGTGTATGAGTAATTCATCCCCGTCCGTCACGAGCCGGTTCTAGTGATGAGTCGCTAGGACCGGTTCCACATCAATGACTGCCAACCCCTCTTTCGGCCTCTGTTTACTCCTCATCTTGATAGGCTCGTTTTTTGTCCACAATAACTCTCGTTTTTGACGTTATCCAACCGTTTTGTCGCACAAGAAATCTTTAGGTTTTTAATCACTTGAAAACATTGTTCTATCCAAGTAACAAGCGAAATTTTTCAGAGAATTCTTGTCGTTTAAGAAATTAGCCATTGTAGTTCATCGATTTACTTGATCTTGCAGCGCAGCGGCATTCTTCAGTTATTAATAAAAGTAAACGCGTATTCATTACATGGTAAAAAGTTCTATAATGGGTGCATTACAACGAAAGAGAAAACAATCTAGTAGAGCACACGTGCGAGCGGTATGCCGGTACTAAGATCGCAACACGGCTAGGCGGTAACCGGCAATCGGCGAGATTTGCAATGAGCCCGGCGTGCGTTCCGGTCGACGCCACCGCACTCAGGGTCAAGGCTTCGGCTCCTGCACACTTCTGCACGCCTGGTACATGCGGGGAGCGCCACCCGTCTTGCTCTCTCTGTATCGAACGGAAATGGAGCGCTAAAAGCGAATCTGATAGATAGTTAAGCATTTTCCCACGGCCGTTGCTTCGTAGGCATTGTCTTTAATTGAGTACGTTCAACGTCTCTAATAATGAAATTGCTTCTCGATGTAACAACAAGCTATCAAATTATAGGCTCCTGACATGTTAGTACTCGCACACATCCTGCCCACACATCATAAAATACTTATAAAAGTCATAACATACAATTTTTCTAAAGCTTTGCTAAATTGGTTGTTAACTAACTAACAGCTATTACTTTAACAAGATTACACAAATCTCTTTTCGTTGACAATTTTTGAATGAAACCTTCTCGATGGTAAAAAATAAAAGGAGCATCTGTCCTAACGCTGAGACGTCCCGAAATTCCAGGGCTGCGTTTTTTGTGTAACTTGACAGATGCATTCTGGGACGCCACTAACCGCATCTTGCGTCCTTATCGCGCATTCGGAAACGCGATCCACGTCTACGTGTACTACGACGAATTCGAGGGTTATTTTAAGGTACATCACCCCGTCCCTGTCACTCACCGTGGCGCCACCGCCTCGAGAACGGGGCCACACTAACTCGCTCCCGTTTGTATTAAACGGCGGGTGTAGCAGCATTCTTAAACATGGCTACTTTTTGTTTTCAAACACAAACAGTGCACTGGCGGGCGAGTGCAGTGAACTAGGATTCATTTGGAATCGTAGCTCGCAGCGAAAGAAACGGGCGTGACGTCACGGTGCGCCGGCACCCCCACGTCTGCAAAACTTAGGGACCCTAATGAATGACTTCCTAATTGCCGCGGCAGCACGAATAAACCCGTAATCCGGCGAGAAACCGACCTCTCTGTTTAATTATGGACCTTGAGCCCTTTCGGTAGTGAGCTGGAAATCGAATGCCAGACTTCTCGCGTCGTGTACTTGTGGACGCGAGTGATTATTTATTATTTAGTTATTGAGTCTTAAACGTCGGGATAATGCGAAGCGGAGTGGAGTCATATTAATACGGTGTTTAGAGCGATTTCAGCTTGCGAGGGGTGGAAGATAGTCCGCGTTGCAGACGAGGCGGCGGGCGGTCGCGTTGTCGAGCGACAAGTCGATATGCTTCCCGCACTAATGTTGACAACAATCCATCTCGGGCTGTCAGGCGGCGCCGCGAATTAGACTCACTCCCATTTCGATTTACTCTTCGTTCAGGGCCGGTAATAAGCGGCGATCCCGCGGGCGACTTTCATTATTGTGGCTCCACGAGCGCCGTCTCCAGAACTATGCGATAGCAATTTCTGTTCGAGATTAATTTATTTGTTGCGGACTACATTATTGTGCGTAAAAAATCTCGTTCGTTTTTCTCGCAAAGGTTTAATGACAGGATACGATGTTAATGTCTCGGAGTCAAAGTCCGTGTGTGCAGATGTGCGAATGTCGCGAAGAATGTGCCCGCTCTAGCTCGACTCGACACATGTGTCTGTAATCCGCGTTAATGTGCTCGCAGGCATGAACAATTGGAGATATTGAACAATTCCGTCCACGGAACCGGTTCTGTGCCACTGATAGTGTACCCTTATTTATGGATAGAGGTCTCGCTACTAACACCGTTTAGCAATACAGTATCTCTCGTTGTGTTGTTAGTACCGAAATATTTTGGGGAAATTGCCGATTAATACAGCCCGATCTTACTAGACTACTACGAGCGTAGACAGACATAAACGTTTAGTGCAGCCGTGAACTTGACGCGAAACCGAAACCTGCTAATCCGCGGCCGTCAACCTTTACGAGTTGATTATATTCGTAACGTATTTCATGAATCGTCAAACATAACCACTTAAGGTTAATTGGGGGCCGCAATACGTCTTATCGTCGTCGGCCACAGCTGCCATAACCGTCCAACGGTTGCGCGACACCTGCTTCTTCCAACCGTCTTCGGGTCTGCCTTCCGAAGAATTCGATGATAGCAATAATCGCCCTTGTAAATACGTCAATTACTTGACACCGTAACGATTGTGAGAGTAATTTATTAATTTTTCGGCTGCGTTTTTATCGAAAGCGCATGTCATTATCCGACTTCAAAGGTACGCTCCGCGGTCCACCTTTTGGTTTGTTTTTGCTATTATAGATTCTCACCTTTAATAATCGTGGCCGTTTAACATTTTTAAAAAGATAAGACATTACAATAAATTGCTGTTATCGCTTATTTAAATAGTTACACTTGAATGACGTTAATGTTAATAACCTAATTGTTTAGAGTGTGCTCATGCAATTAGGTACAATATTGGATAAAAAAATCTTACGATAGTTTGTATAGTCGACACAACCATTTAAAACTTTAAATAAAAAATCATTTCTCTTAAGCCATACCTATAAACTAAGGCATAATTAATTAGAATTGGACAAATCAATTTGGTAGCAATTTCAATAAAAGACCAAGTGTACAATAGTTTTAAAGTGTGTATTTCCCAAATTAAAGGGCAAACGACATAATCGGAGCGTGAATAAAACACGCTATCTTCCGTCGTAAGCGTGTGCGCACGTGTGCGTACACCGGATGTTGTACTACACTTTTGTTCTTCGTTCACACACAATAATAACTTTGAAAGATATTTCAACGGCATCTTAACATTGAAAATAATTTGGAATACTCAATGAAATTAAATGCCTTTAGGATTGTGGAATATGTGAAAAAATGTAAGTTCAAATTAGTATGAATTATTAGTATATTAGTATGTATTATCGTTATTGGAGGTAATCAACTATAAGATTTTTTTTTATTTTAGCACTATCTCAATAGTTACCAAACCATAAAAAAGAAAATGAGTTAAAAAAGAAAAAGGTAGATACTAAATTAATTGGTTATTTTGAAAATGGTTAGGTATACATTAGGATTAATCAAATATTCTTCTGATTCTTTTGCAACGGAAGGGACACGTCAACTAAATAGCATTTGATAAATTTATCATGTAGTGTTAAACGATGTCACAAATTAGTTTCATCTAATTGTCTGAATGAAGAAGGAGTGTGATGACGGTTGTATGACTCAAACTCGACTCAACTTCTAGTGATAGGCCCCGCAGTGTGAAGAACTGTATCGTGGAATGTTTTCCTGTAAATTTATTCGTAATAGTCACAAATGGATTTATTTTAATCTAAACTAGCTTTTGCCTGCGGTTTCGCACGCATTAAATTACATATAAACCTTTCTATTGAATCACTATCTATTAAAAATCCGCATAAAATCCGTTGCGTAGTTTTAAAGATCTAAGCATATAGGGACAGACAACCGATAGCGCCTTTGTTTTATAGTGATGTGAATTATGTCTTCATTATGTACTACTGAGAGTTAAGATAGAATTCAATAGGACCTTCTTTACACATATGTCTTTAAATTTTTTAACTTCAGGTACATAATTTACAGCTTAAGAATATAAATTAGGCATAAATAATAACAAGTCCTGTCGCAAAGTTTTAACCTTTTTTTTAAAAAAAGTGTCAAGTTCAATTATATTTCTTTAAATCGTATTACCCCTGCAATTTTCATACGCATAACGTCATGCCAACTGATCCAACTTTAAAACTCAATTTTCTCATCATCTACTAAATGTAATAAAAGTAACAAAAAGCTAAATTGTAGTTGGATTGATGGTTTCGAAGAACAACCACGAAAGAATGCACTTGCAATTTCATTTGTTAGCGTGAATCACCGCGCTGTGGCAAAATTGATCTGCACAATTTCTTGTATGGCTAAGAAATAATATTTCACTCCAAGGAATGCCACATCTATATCCAACCTATGTATAATAAAATGAAAATTCTGCGTGTCTGCTCATTGCATATTTCCAAAAAAAGATACTTTAGTTAGAGGCCTGAGAAAAGGATAAAATAGAAAATTCTGTAATAATCATTGTCATCATCATCATTCGATTCAAAACAAACGTAATCAAAATAACTGAATTTAAATTAACGAATTGAAAATATATTTAAAATCTCTATGATGAGGTAACATTAAGACTTTATTTAATTAAAATCGATGTATTTAAGCTACAGTTATTACAAATTTAAGTTATGCTAAAGTTTTTATAGCGCGGGGAAAACCGCGAGGCCCAGCTAGTCAATTCTACGAGTGGACGAAATAAAAACGGGTAAAGCAGGTGTGTCGGAGCCGAGACGTGTTACGAAGGGGCATATTTTAATGTCAACTATTTATACCCAAACCACTGTACAACTATTATATTGAACTCATAGCAATTATTGCTACTAATTATTTCTGATCACTTTTTATGCAACGCCTTTGAATTCTACAAGTTATAGACGTTCGTTAAATATGCAGTTTGCCTTATGAAGCTCTAATTAGATATTCTTATTTTCATAGTCTAAATAAATAAAAGAGAAACTTTAGTAAACAGTCAATTAAGCAAAATAATCGAGAAGTAGAAAGAAAAACAATGGGGGAATATAAAGCAACATTAAGATACTCGCCGAGCACAGATGAGTAGGCGCAAATACGAGTATGTGTACACTAGTATATTTGGTACCTACTCGACACGACGATCACCCATTCTTCTTGTATATTCGCGCGAATCATCAGCTAGAACATACTCTGATACACCCCCATCTACGTGGATTTTATTTTTGTATTCGCGAGGTGTTTACATCAGTGCTCAGCAAAGTTCGGCAATTTGTTCGCAAGAATCAAAATTTTGCATGAAATGAAGAAGTCGCCAACATATCACTCATTTATTATAGGAATCATACCCCATAGGATTTATAGGTACCTTTTCAAATAAAAAGATATAGTTTATTATTGAAACATATAAAACGTTCCATTATAGAGACATGACATAATTATTTATTAATTTTCTAGTGTGCTGGTGTTTTTCCTTTCAGGACGAATTGACTTATTATCGTCACGAATCTTCAATTATACATCTATACATTAAGTAAATAGGTTTTCGGTCTGCAATTTCACACCATACCGTATAAATTTATAGCACAAAAAAGAAACACCCGGTCCGATTATTACAGACCTTTATACCCATTGTGAATTAAACAGTAAATGACTTCCTATACCGTATTAAATTATACCATTGGATCTTTTGATTGTCTTATTTGACGACCTTATCTCTTATTATAGCTTTTAATTGAGTATCAGACACACATTTGCAAAAAGCGAATAAAAGGAAGGAGTGAGTGTCCGGTATTGAAATATTTTTTGACAAAACTAGCGTCAGATTATTTATTTTTCGAAAGGTAATTCAAGTACCCGATGAATGATGTTGTAAAACAATTAAAGCTATGTTTATGAATTCTGATGTTTCTAAACTTAAATAAAGGCATAATAATTATTATCATTTTATTTCAATAATTCTAATTCGAAATTCTCTTTAAGCACCAGCCATTGCCGAAAACGCACTACCATGAAAGATACTTTAAAAAATGTCTGGGAAATATTCTTTGATATATTTTTGTTTGTCGTAGTATACAAATTTACCTATTTGACTTCTGACACGCAATGTAGAAATGAGGTAAGCTACCGAAACAGAATACAATAATTTGTCGACATAAAAAGAAATTAACATTATATCCGTCGACGGGAAACGGGAGATAGCAATTTGACAAGTGTAAAAAGTTGTAAAAATATTTAATGGATGTCCGGCGATTGTTTTATACGCTCCATGTACCAACTAGTTAGATTTTTTTATATGTAGTATAATTAGTACGTATGTAGAACTTATTAATTTGTCTGAATAACATTTACATGTCCTATTAATTACCTGAAAGAGTAGGTAGGTACATTGCTTAATTTGTAAAGCATATGGCCATGTACAAGCCACACATAACTTGCAGCCTTCTTTCAATCAATTTAATATAATTGTCCAATATTCAATCAAATAAATTATTGATGATTACCTACCTGTTTTGACTTTGAATTAGTTTTTATTGATTATGATTTAAAATGTATTATTAGGTATATTATTATTATAACTTACACGCACGTTAAAAATCATTTATTCATGTTTGCATCCTATGTACTAGGCTCACATAAGTGCGTAGTCGCGCAGTTATTATCCAATGAAATTTGATTAAAAGGGCAACGACAATGCGCCTAGTTGGACCGACAGCTGCATTTTCTGTTGCAACTCGTGAGAGAAAAAAACCGACGAAGCAAAAGTACAACCGTTATTAAGTAAAGGTGTAACGTCGAAATCAAACGTTAAGAAAGTACTCAAAGTGCGTTAAAGTAGCCCGAGGCGTTACTCTGAAAAGGCTTTTGTTATGGTAATATCGAGAAATACTGTAATGAGTCTAATGACTTATATGGCGTGACGGAACGATAACAGTAAGCTGACATTGCCCATTTATTATTTTGGTAAAAAAGTATGTTTAGAGACTTTTACTTGGTTTTACTGTTAAAACAGATTCTGATTCAAGATTTTGAATCCTTTTTTACTGTTCAGATTAGCGCCCTATTAAAAAATACAGAAACAATGTACCTAAATAAAATACGTTTTTATAGCAATTAAAACTATTGTGATTGTTTTTATTGGATACATAATAAACTTTTAAATAACGTTTTATTATTTTATATTTTTTATTTCGCGTTATGTTATTAAATTGCCTAATAGAAGTATCTCTTCTGGAAAGTATACCTACCTATTTCATTTTTTATTTTTAATAATTAGTCGAACTCATATTTTCCAACATGTTCACGTAAAACTTGATTGGAAGTACAATACATAGGTCTAGTTAACCCCCGACAGCTGCGTGTTCCGTTGAGTCGCGTGAGAGCCGCAACGGTTACCGCTGGTCTAGCGTTGAGGGGTTAAAATTGTATTGTTATGAACTTGTCGCGGAACCGGACTAAGTTTATGGTGTTTTTTGGTAACTAAAGCTAATAACGTAATAACGATAATATATTTTAGCATTCTATTATTCTATTAACTTTCAAAACCGCAACGATTTCGACAGAAATTTTCGTGATTGCATTTTCCTAAAATGATTTTTGTTTTGGTTTATTGACAGACTCTCTTAAAGTAATTTTGTTATTAAATATGTACATATATTAATATCAATATTTAAGTTATTGTGTTGTCATCAAATGATTTACGTCACAAACGATAAAATTACATGTAGGTACCTCTATTAGATGTACCCTATTAAATATTTCTTTAACTATTTTAAGAAGAGGAATATAAAGATTGATTATTATTAAATATTTAACGATTACCTAATAGGTACATTTTAATAATTAAAAACTGAGAAATCGTGTTAAGGTCATGCACCTTACCTTATCTCAATTCCGCGTAAATGAAAAGAATTAAATTCTGGGTATTGTGTCGCTTACATTAAAGTTGCGCGACTTCCTATGATTCATTGCTTATTGACTTATTGCGTATTTGTAGCGCGGACGCTGGGTTATCGCTGGTCAATCACTATGAGGGGAACTCGAGTATAGGTAGGTACTTAACGTAAAAGAGACTGTGCGAGACTAAACGCGTAGACCTTTCATAAAAAGTCGGAAAAGCCCAACAGCTAAAGTATGAAAGATTATCTAGTCTTATTGTACCTATTTTGTATTTGTAGGTAAGTAATCGCCTACGTAAGTATATCTACGATTCTACTCCTTTGCTATATAATGTAGGAAAGAAAGTTTGCAAGCTGTTCTTGAACATACAAATTTTATAAACACAATCGTAAGAGCTTGAATGAATTACAATTTTATTTCGATGCCCCATATCCATACAATTGTCGCTCGCAATTATTTGCCCGGTCTCGAGAGCCTAACAAAAGAATTTCTATCCATATTGTAAAATTCCTTAACGAACACAAAAGGTGCGGCTCGTAAAAACATAACTGTAGGTACACTAAAATGACCACCGAAAAAACGTCGGCTCTCCCGTCAAAAGGCGATCTGTTATTAACTCGGGTCTGGATTCCCATGAAAAACGGTCTACCTGCCCGCAGCCTACCTGCGCCGTATCGCTTATTCTATTGGCGATAAATTAAGTGCTCGTTGGAGGGATTTATGGATATACGAGTTGATTATTTTTGCATTTGCGTATCGGAGGTCGGCGACCTTGTCGCGAGAGGGTGCAGTAACTGAATCTCGTTGTTTACTGTCTCGCGGCTAGTGCACCGTCTCGGGTTACTTTAATTGACGTTGGCGGGTTTTTATTTTTCCTCGATCCATGTGCGAAGTATGCCCTCGCACCGGGGGCGCTGCAGCCAGCCCCGGGCGTAGTGGGTGGCGGCTCTCGGCGCGTAAGCCGATACTTCCCTCGTGAAAATGTTGAATGGCCGGTGTCGAGTTGCGGCAGCGGTGCGCGTCGTCGAGCCTTTAGATTTTCGTCTCGCATGCTGGTACATTATTTCGCGTCATTAATTATTGTGTACGGGTTTTTGCGCTGAAAAGCTCACATAAGCCACCTGCCGGTATCGGAGGTCGTAATTAAAGAGCGGAGGCTCGCTCGATAGTCCCCGGAGACGTACAGGTTCACCTTCACGGCGACCACTGTATTTATAGAGCCGATTAACGAAACAAATATTCGCAAGTGATCGCGACTAGCTCGCGGTTTCGGTTGTTAACACCGGAGGCGGCCTAAGGCTGGAGCGGCAGCTGACGGAAGGACGCCATCTGTCCGGCGGTGCCCCGGAAACGCAATTTTGTTTTGTTTCGGGAATTTTAAGCGGTTTACGTCAAGTTCGTCCGTTTCATGCAAATGAGCACAAAGTGACATTACGCCGACATTTGCGGCGGACACGTGCCCGACCCGTCACACTTCACTGTGTAACAAATAGTTCACTGTAACTGCTGTTAGTTAAAAATTCTACCCTAGCTTAATTTATTATTCCACAGTAACCGTTCCTGTAGCCAAGAGCGTAACAAAATATTATACATTCGTCATTTAAAATAATGGTATGATTGAACACTATATTTTACGCAGATAAACAATAAAAACCTGCCTTCATCTTCTGTGATATACCTATACCATATGCGTGCTCAAGGCATTAGGGCGAGATGAAACATACGCATTTCGTGTATCTGCTTACGAAACATCGTCGGTCGTCCACATCTGCCGATCGCACCTGCCGCGAACTCCAGTTTTTACAGCGATCGACCGCCAGATAACTCATGTGGCCCTAGTATCTTTTAAAGTTATTCCCAGCATTTTCCCATGTCAACCCGTAATATAATAAATATTAATTAGTTATATAAATAATAAATTGTCTTTTCTATTTGCCTACTACATTTAGTTTAACTTAATAAATAGTTAATTAGTAATTATGGCTGATTTATTACCATCTAAGATATCTGATAAATCATTTTTCGTTTGGAAATTATGATCCGAAACGAGAACATACCTATTTTAAAGATTCGAAATCTCAAACTTTTTGATAATAATTATGATCAAACTCTATGAATCAAAATCCATAAACAGAAACCCAACTAGTTATCATTGAAATCTAGGACAAACTTTATCTGCTCTTTACTTCTTTACTCTTAATTAAATAATATATATTACGTACATGATAAATATCATTGTATAAAAATCAGCCATTACCTCGTTATGTACGAAAAACCCAGCATTGGCCATACATCAGATACCAAACAACACCCGGTCTTGTATTCTCAATAACATAAAATACACGGTCTAAACTTTAAGTAACTCAAAATAAATATGGCGCTCGTTTAAAAATCCCCTGTCATGTTTTCCGAATAACATAACTTAAACGCTTCATAAAGATTCGTACATTCACTTAAGCGTCTCCTCGGGCTCACTACTGATATTATTTAAAGAAATGAATGGAGCACGAATTGTAAGAGCCTATAATTTTGCCTTTCAGTAGGTAATTGAAGTATCCTTTGTTGATTGCCCTATTTACTGCATTTTCGGCGTGTAACAATAGTTCGTGGTTGTTTAATGGCGAAGATTGTTTCCTGAAAGGATTCTTTTGAAAAAGTTGAAGAAATAATTCCAATAATATTATTTATTGAAGTTTATTTTGTTTAAAAGTTAAACTTGTATAGTAATTTCTCGGAAACGAACTAATGCGCTGAGCCGATATACCCATTATATGTATATATGCTACATATGTGAGCGGACGAGCACAAGGGCTCGGAAAATGAGAGCCGCGGCGCAGCATTCCGCGGTAATAGTCCTTAAGAATCGACCAACATTGAACATCGATCCTTCGTCGCACATACCTACATGTTTATACAAACTTGGTTTAGGCGAGTCGCTTAACTATAACTCCCGTAAAGGAAAAACTACAAATGCAACAATATGTAGGCTTTGGAACTGCCAACTATGTTGGTACAAAAGTAGGTATATTTTTTCTTAGTCTAGCCTGGGTTTGGATATTTCATGGTTCTGGCTTTTGAGGCTCTGCGATCAGAAGCTAGTATCCTTTTGGCTTTAAGATACCTGTAGATAGATAGTTGAACTTAGGAGGTTTAAAAGCTTAGTGGTTCAAGGAAGATACGGCTATACCATCCACAAACTAGCCTAAATGTACCTAAACATAATATATTGAATGGCTTCCTCCGGTATTGAACATCGATGTTATTATAATTGGCGAGGCGGTCAACGATTCTCGGAAATTGTTTTTTGTCTTTCCGTACACTGGACCGATCTTGTTTTTGTTCTGAACCTTTATTCTTTCTATATTGTTTACGTGCTTATCGAAGCTCCACCTCTGCACGCTTTAGTTTGTTACCTAGGACTATATAAAATAACAAAATAAACAATGTGCCAACCGATCTACATCTGTCCAGTGTAAAACTTAAGAAACATATTTTACTTTGGAATTATACACAGACACACTACTTTCATTAACTTCTACATAAGATACTGTACTTATCTACTAAACTCAGTATAAGGATTACGAGAGTTGGTGAAAGTTCAGATATTATCTACCTATTGTTTATATGATGTTGCAATATACGTTGTTAATACAAAATAATTTTGCACCTAGAAGCCGTCTACTTCGTCTAACTAACCTTTCCTTCTATCTACCTATTCAATATACACTTCATTTTGAGACTTATTACCGGACTTCAAACCCCAAATGAGTTAAGTGACAATCGTAATTAGTTTGATTATTTTAGTGCTGACACAGAAACACACTCCCCGTAATTAGGGGAGCGATGGGTGCCCAAGGGAACCGCCATCTGACGAGCCCAACCAACCGACCGTGAACGATTATTCACACAGAAAATATATGCATTTCAAACTAGGTATAGCTGGATACTTAATACTATGTTTCCCGACATATTTTCTGATTACGGCAAATGTTATTCAAAACTATTTGAAGTACCAATTTAACTATTGAAATAAACATATTCTTTAGATAAATGGCATCTCATATCATCTCATTAAATTCTCATACAATCTCATCTCATCAAATTATCATAGGTATAACAATTCATCCCGTATAGGCTTTTCCATTAGAGTAAGCGTTAAGTATTTTAGATGTAGATAGGAAAAAATATGAGATTGTAGCCATGTATGTAGGTATAGCAGATTACGACAAGACCCAAGAATTTATACAAGAAACCTTCAATTAATTAAGGTGACCAAAGATGCTTATAAATCACCGTTTTAATTATATTTAGGACAGGCCAGTTCGCGACAAATCTCGCCAGATACAAAGGCAATAAATATACATCGATATTTCCAGTCGACCATTAAAATGCCGACGACATTTCTGACAAAAGTGAACTCGAGTCGCGGAATCGTCTAATTCTTTATTCAACGGAGTCTTTTAAGTAGAATATCATTGTCTAAATCTATATTCAACAGTGTGGCACGGTGCTGTAGAGTAATTTGCCCACAGAGACATCGCCTTTAACATCCTCAACAGCTTTGCCTCAATTGCCGTTTTTGTAATAATTACAATCTTCTGTGATTTTTTTTTCAAATAAGAATCTAAATTAAACCTTCAAGAATTATGGTGTTACGTTACGTGAAATTTATAATTCCTAAAAACGTTATAGATACATTTATAAAACAATAAAGCAAGAGCCCTTGTCATAATGTCGTTACTCACCAAAAGACGACGACGCCTCTGTAATAAATTATATTACTCTATCGTGTGTCCGACAAATCGGAAACTTGGCCACTTAACCGCGATCTTTGCGAGCTTACCTGAAGTCCAGCAACATAAGGCAATATATCAGACCTACAGGTCAACATATACTGGTCCTTAACATAGCACCGCCTTTTGATGTGGCCGGCGTATCTTCCAGCGATTTATTTCACATAAACATTGGACTCTAACTAAATTTAGATGTTTATCGTTTTTAGACGAAAAACTAATAACGTCATGGCTGTCCACGTATCACGTTAATAATTTTAAAAAATATAACGAACTCTTTTGACCATGAAATCGTTAAAACGTACGCTTATTGTTCGAGGCTTTGAGTTTTTACTTAAAGCAATAAATGTCATTTTAATGCTCCTAGGTTCCAATTACGGTTTAATTAATTTAATTAGTATATTATCTACATCCGTCCCTAACAAGGTCATTGATGGATGAGGACTACATACATGGATAGAACTGCTTACTGCCTACGTTTAATTTTATTTGTAAAATGTAATTTACCTACGCTTGTTGGAACCTTATTCGCAAAAGCTGAAAACTGCCATACCTTTCGGGTGCGGTATTTTTATGCGGTATTAAATAATCCTTAAAATCAGCATAATAACGAGATGATACGTAAAACCGTGTAAACAAGCGAGTAATTAAATTAAGTGCTCGATCAATCCTTATTTTTTGTATTTGCAATCTGTTACAATCCAAATTCATAGATCAAAGGAACCGCCGGTTGACAGATATTTTGATACCTCTCGCGCAGATTATCTTAATATATGCACATGGATGACTTACTGATCGCCGGTGGCCTGTGTTTTTTATTTATTTCTTTAACAATGTTACTTGTAAGTCACTTTGTCTCGGTCGAAGTTGCAAGGTGGTCCCCACCTGGCGAACGCAAATGTCAATTACCTACATGCTTCTTGGCTTGATCATTCGAAAGGAAACTCTTTTTATTGTTGAAACTATAAACTACTTCGATTAGGTGATAATGATCTGAATGCTAAAAACAAGCAATTAATTTTAAGTTTCGTGGAAGTTACTTGATATGTAGGTACGTTATGTATTACGGAGTAATTATGTTCAAGTCATTCATTTTTTAAAGTATTAAAATAATTATGTACTTAAAATGTATATGATAAATGTCTATTCATAACTCATAAGAGTTTTGCAATTATTTTTAAATAAATAAAACTAACGGTAAGGCAGATGGATTTCTCGGTAAAGTACCTACGAGTCATCGTAGCCTATGGATATTTGCAACACCAAACGCGTCGCCAATGCATCGCCGACTGTAAGGGGAGCCTTTGAAACGGCTCATATCATAGTACCCTCGACACCTACTTACAAAACTGATAAATTAACATTCACATCCTTAAGAACAAACGCCCCTCCAAGTCACCGACCGTGACGTGGTCACGTGGCTTTCGAAATTCACATAATTCTCATAATTGTTTACGCTTCGATTGGACCATATTGGTCGCGCCCTCGTGTTGCCATCCTAAAGCGGTCAAATCCCAGTGCAATGCACTCTGTTACAAAATAACTTAATGCCTTCGTCATTCGAGACCACTTTTTGTAGCGTTTTGCCACAATTAAATCTGCATTTCGGACCGACCCCAAACTTATTAACATAAGCAGTTAATTAATTTCAAATCGGCTCTTTATTGAAGTGTTTTTATTTTATGTCTAAACTAACCATAATGGTCTAGTTTTGTTTTTAAGACTAATTGGTTGCTTAATATTTGGGACGGCCGATAAACAACCGCTGTCATGTCTTGTCACATGAAGGATCTATACGATACCTATACTATAGTCTTATTGCAATAACGTATTTAAAAGGTGGTAGAACCTATTGTGGTTATACTCCGGAGGTATCTGCATCTTTCTGTTATTTCTGTCTAATAACAGTCATAAGCGGTTAAATGTGTATTCGAAAGTATCCTACAGGTAGCAGAGTATCAATGGCCGACCTCATGTAGGACTAATCTTATCTAGGATTGATTAAAGATACTTATCCATGGACGGCGATAGTCAATTAAAGCCAGGTGATGCATGTGTTTGCTACTTCAATAGGTAATATAAAAAATACATTATAGATTCGTCAACACCCGGTCTTTGTGATATATGAAGGCGTCCGTTCCGGCTACGGGTGACTCCGGTGACCTAAAGACGACCTAGCGCGAACAAAATAAAGCCGCCCATTCACGAACACGACATCTTGAATAACCTTGAACTAGTTAAACTGGGCGGGAATAAATCAGCGAGACAGACATGGCAACACCGGGCCGAGGAAAAAACCGTCCGTTTCGCCGTACCGCTTAGCCCAGACGTATCATTATCTTATTATTATAATACTCGCTAGCATTAGAACCCGCGGCGCTGCTCGAGCTTTTTGTTCGTCGATTTTGACATTGTAGCTTGTAGGTTAAGCCTAGAGGTGAAACGGAACAGCTATGCCTCAGAGGGTAAACCACACGCGAAGCAGCACAGCTAGGCACACCTACATATACAATATATTAATACTGAGATAATGCAAAACGCCTAACTTGTTTTTGACGACTTTACGACAAAGTGTTGCAGGAAAAATTTAAAAATAATTCATAAACATTTGGTGAGCAAAAAGAAAATCAGATTTAATTTTATAGGTTCAAATGTTTGAACCGTTTGAAGTGATGTTATTCGGGTTTTTTGCGACGCATTGCGTCACCATTGCACCGATGCAGGCTGGGGTCACACGCGAACCGTTTGATTGAGGTCCCTAATGATCTCAAATCATAATCATCAGCACGAGGTTCAAACAAAAAATATCAATATTAATCTTAATTTACCCTCACCGTAAATAATATTATCCGAAACTTTTTGCACGACTAAACTATGAGAAACTGGGTGATGAAATATAGCAATAAATTTACCTACTCTTTTATTTGTTTCGTCAATTTTCCAATTAATAAACAAATGCCTAAGCGGGTCTCAAATCGGGTAACGAATAGGTATCGTATTAACTCGCTTCATTTATGAATGTATAAGTAAGTGGTTATTTGCTCAACATAATGACAGGCCGTGTGATTGCCTCTCCGGAGAATTGTAATTATGAATCATAAACAAAGAGCAGCAGTTTTTGGACCGCGGAAAAAACTGCCAAAAGCTAATCTGTTCATAGCAATTAACCTATCAGGCGTTATTTAGTGTTGAAGGTCGTACATAATAAACTTATAGAGCGAACTATATGTAAGCTATCGTAATCAGTCTGTACCATACTTCGTTGCGTGATCGAGTTTTGAATACGTTATTAAAACATTTGACCGTTTATATTCCAATAGGAATTAATCGTCATTCATTTTACAAACTGCTGAACACTTTGTAGCTTGCTTAGAAATTGCTCTTATTGGAAGAGCAATTAGAGTGCAACGAAATATAAGAGGATACTACCAATAAATTTAAAACAAAGGTTTGTTTTTTTAGTCCAATAACATGATCTTGATTTATGGTTTTTTGTCGGTAAAGTAAATAAGCGTCAGCAAGGTTATTTCTTAAATATTTTAATGTTAAATTAAGTTTCAATCATGCATAGCCTTTGAAAATGATTGATTGCTTTAAAACACAATTGCCAACGAAATGTTTTCTATGCAAACCTTTTTAACAAACATGAACTTTCATTCTACTTGTTAACCGCGCAAGTTTTATATTACCTCACTTGCCATGTCGAAGTACTAGGGCAACAAAAGCAAAACGAGATCTATTGGTCCGTCTCAGTGGGCAGCGCATAGACAAACCAGTTCTGCACTATGCGGCTCCCACACATGGACGGCTTCTGACCAGACTGCGGTAACGAGCCGATAGACCGCTTCATTCGATACCTCTGGTCGATACACTTGCGTTCATGTACTCCTAGTTAAATGTCATATTATGTATAATACGTTTACTACGAAGGTGTTGGTAATTTTTTCTGACATTGTGTTAGGTCTTTACTCTGTAAACTGATACTTTCAAGATAAACTTCCGTGTACGATAAAAAAGTAATGGTTTAATAGTTCGCGGTCGATTTAGCAATCGATTGATTTGAATAAATTGAACGATTCTGACGTACTTCCCCAATATTAACAATACATGCTTTTTACATTAAAAGTATTAAAACCTACCTGTATTTGGCGTTTTGTTTTAGCTAAGTGAATATTAAAAAAATCCTGTGACCCTTAAAAATATCCGTTCATGTTAATATCGTTCGGTCGAGTGACCAGTGTAGGTAATGGGCCAGATGAAGCCACAGCACTAGCGACTAATAAACATATAAACCCGCGGCCCGATATCTGCACATTACGTGCATCCGGCGAGCTTTCGTCCGGCGCATGCGCCATTGTCCGCCGGATGTCTTGCGGTCACAAGCAATTTCACAACCTCTGCACTCCGATGCTGCTCTGGTACTTACTTTTGTTGCCGCAGGAAAAAAACGTTCACAGGTCAATTTAAATAATAAATAATGCTGATTGTACCTGTCTACTGTTCCAGTTTGGATGGAATATTATTAAGATCATAAATTAACTTACACAAAAGTAGGTATACAGTGTCATTGTTTCGGCAATTCTTTGAAATGTCTTTTTCCTCGTTACCTATACCATACTAACTTCATCTTCAAGTTTATGTGTTGGTAATCCAATAAACCGTATTCTGTATTCGTTGTTTGTCTCGATATTATATTTTGACTTTATATCAGAATGATTTATATGCTCCTTGGATTGTCACCATTTGTTTCCAATAAGATACATATCGCTTACAAAAATATACCAATAGGAATTCACCACGAGGCCAGTGCAGAAAAAGCGCGATGGTTATCTCAAAATCCGTGAATATACTTAATAAATCAATTTTAAGCTCGGGAGTATTGGTTTTCGATAAAAAGATGTACATCGCGCGAGAATAATTGTGTCTCATTTATTTACCAACAAGATTATTAATTACTCATCGTAACAATTTCCAGCAAGATAAGCGCGTGCAATAATTCATTGCACCTATGCTTATAATGAAATATGGTGGACACATTTTATCGAGGTTATTTTATCTGTTATTTATATCCTGACCGATGGTGGGGTCAAAATTGTTCCAGTCGAAGGTAAGTTGATGGCCCGCGGTGGTGAATTAGCGAGCAGGAGCGTTAGGGCTAAGCAAGAAACAATAGAGGTAATAGCGAGATCGCTGTAAGTTGGCTGGCGGTCGCAGCGCATCAATCATCTTCCATTGATGCTTTAATAACAATATGTGTTAGGCACACCCTGATTAGCCATTTTATAATTTACCTTATTTGTTTTATCCGGACCTACCCCGACGATGCGTGGGACGCGACCTTCCATATTATTTATGTTCTTATAAATAACTTATCTTACGCTTGGACGTTTAATATCGTTGCGTATTTATTGTTGTCAATAGGCCCTCTGTTTGTACGTGCAATAACATTGAACTTACTCAATAATGTACTCACTTTTACTGTCTAAGAAAGTCTTGCATATAAGTAATCAATTGTGTAATCATTGAATTGTATTTATAACTATTGTAGGTACTTGTGTTTCATATGACAGTACTACAAATAATATACGTTATACAATAGTTTCCCACAAGAGTAGGTGATATTATAATTATGGTGGTTTATGGTAGGTACATACTTGATGTCTTCGAGTGCTGATTTATTATACCGAGTAAAAAAGTTAAAGTTCAAGGCTAGTATTAGAAATGTTAAGACGAATGGTTATATCGCAAGATTGCCGATATGTAGTAGGTAGGTATACTATAGCGTCTGTTGCAGGTTACTGCGTCTTATTGTTTCACGGGCTTCTTTTTAGTTGCTCGCATTAAGTTCCTAACGATGGCCTCGAATTTAAATGGTGGCTCGCAAGAAAGGGGCCGCGGAACTGGATATTCGTCCCTATCGCCCTTCGCCTGTTTTTACGTTTTACGTTTTAGAGCGCTAGGTTTTGTAACGGTACAGCGGCGTCACATTCGGCGCTGCGGCCCGCCACCGTTGTCATTTCGACAACTAATAACCCCGCCGGGGTTCATAATTTATAAGGCGGTTCATGCGACCACTTTTTACCTCTCGCCGTCGCCGACGTCTGGGAATCCGCAACAAAGACCGAGCCAGATTCCGTTTTGCATTCCGCGAGTATTCTTGTGCGACGGATGCCTGCGAATTCGATGTTTCGGAATCAAAATTTGCACTGAATCGATCCGTCGGAAGAGCCGTTCGCATAAATGATCGGCGTCGCGCGCGGTTTCCCACGCAAATCTTGTATTTAGAGGGCCAGCGCGTCCGCTGATCCTGCGCAAATGAATGCAGCGTTTCAGCGATTCAGGCGTCCGTTCGTCTCCGCCGCAGATCTTTGTTCGCGGGCGCCATTGTGTCCGCTCGCGGGCGTCGTACTCGAGTGACCCACTTTCGGCGCAATAAACCACCCCATCAAATTTCGCGTCGGCCCTTTCGACCGACTCCGGTCGATCGGTGGACTCTTGGTTTTTTAGCAACATCGGCCCCGTTGCATTCCCACTTTTACGATCATCTCGACCGACCGACGCTCGACAGGGAGATCGTAAAAGATCAGATTTTATTTCTTATTGTTCGCGTTTCGCGAAATCTAATTGAAGTCGGCGGAGCCCGAGCCCACCGCGGCCTTTACGCGTTTTTAATTTTACTGCCCGCCGTACGCTGAATTATGTCGAACCGATAATGACAACTGGCCGAGAATTTGTTCATTACTTTTTATCACACATTAAAACTTTAAACGGCTCGTGTGAAAATAATGCGCGTCGAGTCGGTCCGAGCGAAGGCGGCCCGCGCCGGTCGCCGCGCGCCGCCGCACCGCCATCCTCCGCTCTTTGTATTATTTTTCTACAATTATTTTAATAAAAATGGAATTACGCTTGTAGGAGAATGGGCCATGTTCCCCGGCAATAAGAGTGTGCGAACGAACGCAAATGAGGCTCGCATGCCTATTTGCTTCGATTATATTCTTGCCTCTAGACTCGTTTTGGAGGCTGCATACTCTTCCTACTTTTTACTTAGAGCGAAGTGCATCAGCGTCGGCGGTACGTCGAGACGAGTTATTGGCCATTAAAGGCTGGTAATTGACATGAATTCAATTAAGCTGCCTTTTAAAAGCTCAATAATACGTCTCATTTATTGTTAAACAAAACACTACTGAACGCTGTAGTCGTACGTCTATAAATAATTACTTTAACAGTCGATGAGTGAGGACATTTAGTATTTTAGTGGATACTTCACTCGTCATTGTTAACAAGACAACAGAATAGTCTTCGCCTCTTAGACTGAGCAGTCGAGAACATTGAAAAATTACGCTTATATTGTTGAAGCCATAAAGAATAGAAGGTTCGAGTATAGCAGCCTGGTAGCGTGTAAGCTGAGGCGAGCTTACTCACTTTGTATGCGCGTCTCGGCGCGCTGCGTCACGCGCCTATCGGAAGCGCTAACGGCCGGCTCTTATTTAAATACGTCGCCATTCTTGTATGAACCTTTATTCCATGCTCATCCTTACCATTGAAACTCGAAATCCGAACTATCGCAGAAGGTTGCGGGCTCCCGACCGGTTGGCGATGTTCATTCTCAACAATCGCGACATGCCTTTTAAACGAACATCGATTTTCTCATTTGCCGCCTTTCAAATTTGGTGTCATCTGTTTTTATCATAAAGCGATCATAATTGATCTTCTGACTTCATATTTATACTAATAAAGAAATCTGTTTCTTATTAGTACGTAATTCATACCAGAAATCAAATTGAGATGTGAAATAGGATTCGATTTTTTCTGATAGAACGCATTTTTGTCTTATTATAATCGAGTGTATTCGATAATTTCCAATGAGACGAGGCGAGAAGATTACTTACTGATCTCTCGTCTTTGTGATCGATTTTACATCGATGTTATTCGTATGAAGCATGTAAACGGCGTAAATTCTACTGCATTGTGTAACAGCCCGCGCGTCAAAGTAACGTACGCAAACACGTCTGTTGATGTTTGCATTGCGATGCATATCTGCGCTTACGCATTCTTACATTTATCATTTTCCAGTAAGAAAACGTTTTTACAACAAACTTTTCAAATTTTGGCACTTAATACGATATTTTCGGGAATCGAATCAATAAATCATTCATGAAATTACACGTAATTTGTAGTTCACGTATTTTTCTTCAAGTTTCAATATTTTGCTGTGTCCTCTTGTATTTACAAAACTGATTTTTGATAAATTAATATCCACTTAATTTGATTTAGGTAAGTAAGGCTAAGTACCAATTATGGACGGCAAATTAATCCATCTTATAAATGTGGCCCAAAACCTGAACCTTATCGTGACAAGGAAAATCAAATCAGTAAGTGGACTAATAAAAACAAAAACACACGCATGGTTAACATTTATTTTATGTATATTATTTCTTCAACAACTGTACCTTTATTATAACAGTACTATGGTTATTAACTTTTGGAATTTATTTTGAGTTATTTTTTTTTCAAGTTGGGCTGAAGTTGTTTTTCTAAATGAAATTGATTCAGCTGTTTTACAGTAAATAGAAAGTACTATTAAAATATTTTATTATCATAAATAATATGAGATAATTAATGCTTTACTTAAGCCAACTTCGTTTTCAATAAAATCTAAGATGTCCTTTCCTCTCATGTAGGTAAATATTGTATTATAGATACTTATCCTATTTTTTACTTTTTCCAGGTAAATATCTGGCTGTGGCATGGAAGATTCTGAGTTCAAGCTGACTTGGTAAGATATTTCTAAGGCA
Organism: Urbanus proteus proteus; assembly: GCA_018251915.1. NCBI lineage: Eukaryota > Metazoa > Arthropoda > Insecta > Lepidoptera > Hesperiidae > Urbanus > Urbanus proteus. Next base: position 27,281 of record DWPV01000078.1, read on the forward strand.
CAGAGCGGATGATCATGACTGGAGGTCGTTCTGGGAACAGGAGGTCCTGGGTTCAATTCCCAAGTAGGACAACAATGACACGAGTTCTTAGTTCGCAGGGATAGCAACGCATCTGCAACCAAGCTCAGGTACGAGTAAGACTATGATTGTATCTGGAGTTGACTACAGTTGTCCACGACCGTCAGTGACCACTTACCATCAGGTAGACTGCTCGCTCGCTACTTCTATAATATAAAAACAAGAATTAAAGTGTTTTGCATATAAGTGTGACCAAGCCGACGTATGGTAGGTACCTATACGGTGTTGTGCGGTAATTAATGTGTTTATCGACTATCGGCGCGCCGAGGCCGCCTGCTTTCTTGCATTGTCGGTTTTCGAGACGATCGAGCCTCTTTTATTGTCTTTTAATACCACTTATACCTACTTATCAGATTTTATATTATTTAAAGTTGTTAAAACTCGATTTTCCAATAAAGTTATTACAAAGGTTTTTGGAATACCTACTAAAATGCTTTCCTCTTAATTAGGTAAACGTACTCGCTTCATCGTCTGGGTTATTTTTGTCGCGATTACTAGTCGTGTGACGAGTATTCGTACATTTGTAAACTATAAATACTTCATAATTTAAAATACTGCGTAGTTTGCAAAGTACTTAAGTATATTCAAGAATATATTGTCGTGTCATCGACCTTGTCGAGCATCCCAGACGTTATCCGAGCCAGCGGCGTTCGGAAGATCGTAAAGTGATTAGAGTGATACGCGTGATGTAATGATGATGCGGTCATGACGGAGTGCAGGAACTGACCTAGCCCACGCGAGCACTTTCTTCTAAACTCAAAATGTAACCGTAACTATGAGCGGACAATCGTTTCCGGCGCCCGTGACGTCACGCCTGTCTCGCCGGTCGCCGCCCCTACTACGTAACCTTGGCGCATCGAGCTCGCGCCGCGCTACGTTTGCAGCCGCTTTCGTTTTCATCCTTTTTCGACACAATTTGAAATTCTAGCTACGATCCGACCGGCCCTCGCCTCCGGGTCGTCGATCTTTAATTCGGTAATCTGCAACGATTCCGACGCACTCGCCGACGTGTGCGTGCCCGCAGCCCTAAACTTAATCGGCCGGATGCAAAAAATTATACATATCGAATGCCACTTATAATGCGAAATAAGAGCAAAATCGACGGTAATTTTTCACACGATCCACGAGAGCATAGTTGCCCTAAGCGCGGCACGCCGGGGTGAGCGAACTCGCAGCCTGTAATTTTGGACCGCAAAAGGACCAAAACGCATCGAGATCGGTGATTAAAAACCTTTGTCGGTTCTACTAATATTTATATTTTCGCGATGCGCCCGACATCTAATTGACCGCTCGCATATTCGAGGCGGGCGCGCGACGCGGCGCCGACCACCGACGCTTCATTAGTTTTCCTGGTACACAAATCATAAACTAACCAATTTTTATGTCCCACCATATATTATATGTCGAAACGTGACCCCGCCGCGGTCCGCGGACGCCGACAAAGACTATGGAAAAATCCTTTTCCCCTCGGATCACGATCACAACTAGCGTCGCGCACGCACCCGTAATTGTTTCGTTCGGTCGATCAATAAGGCGCTAAAAATAGTGACTAAATTATAAATTATTGCAGGTGGCAGGTAACTAGTTTCAACTGCCTCTTGCGGGTACTCTCGATCGGCCCAAGGTCTGGGATATTGAACTTGGCCGGAGCAACAGCACGGCAAGGTCCGCCGCGAAAGAGACGGCTGCACTATCACTCATTGTTATGGGGGAAATGTCGCGGCCACACGCGCGCGCCGCCCGATTGATTCTCTTCAATGACTAAACCTTCGACTCCTAATCCGTTCGGTATGCGATGCAAAGCGGCTGCCGGTTATAGAGCGATCCCGTAAGCACGATACGCACTTCCTCAAACAAAGTGTTGCGACGGAAGCGGGACGGCGGTCGGGAAGGTCGGCGAGGCCCCGCGCGGGACAGGGACGGCTATAGGACGACAAGTGCGCTGTCCGCCGACAGAGACGGGAGAAGTGCATTGCGCTGACGCATTGCGATCGTCTGCACGCTCTTGTCTTTTTTGTAGACGCTACCCCCGCGGCTTTCGGTTTCGTTGTTTATTAACGACGACCGTTTCGACGAATGTCGTTTACGCCAATATCAATCGACCATGCGGTAATTAAATCCTCGAACCGGACCGGTCGCGCTGTTTGGCATTTATGTGTTCCCACGCGGTTGATGTCATTTTAATTATGAATGGCGGCCTTCGGGGCAGGGATGCCGGCGGAGGCGCGCTCCTGCCGGGTCCACTGACCCACTGCCAGTGACCGGATTCCCGACGCGAATGGTTTTCGCTTCGTCAGCGTACGCTCAGCGAATCCTTCAAAACATTTCGTACATCAATGAGTATTATTCAACATTTGTAGGACATAAATGGCGAGCAGGAAATGTCTTGGCAAAACAGTAAGCACGTAAATTGATTCATACTCATTGGCATAATTAAAATAAATCAGTCGGTTTCGGTATGTTAGGCGGCCAATCCTCTCGCCCTCCTGCCGAGAGCGCGTGAACTCTTTATCGGTCGGTCGCCCGTACCCCCATCTCTCACTTAGCGAAAAAAGACTACTACATCTAACGCAGAACGCCATACGCTAACATATGCTATCGGCGGGCATACACCACGTTAACAATGTTACACTGACACATTGTGCTCGCGAGCTCCGATTACCACGTGTCGGCTTATCTCACATCATCGCGTTTAAGTAGTGGAGTTCTCACGACGCCGCGGCCAAGTGCGTTCACACCTATAAACACCGCGCTCCTCGGACTCGCGCTGCTACGAGCGCTGCTTATTTGCGCTCAACAAACATTCTTCGAGATAAGCCGTGAACGGACCGCCTGTGCTTCCCACATCTGCCGCGACCTTGGCTCCTTAAGCCCGTTGTGTAACCTCCTTATCAGTCACGCTCCCCTGGTGCCGCCTCACCGGCGAATCTCAACGAGTTTTCCGGTCTCGATAAAATTATCGGCCTTATCGAGCAGATGCGAAGCGACAAGCGCGCGACGGCCCGCGAGCCTCACTAGCCTAATAGCGTTCGATGTTATGACGCCTCTTTCACTATCGTTTCCCATATGTAGAACTGGTGCCGCCGCGACCACGTGGGTCCGCGGCTCGTTAACATAATTACAGTTTTCGACTGGCTCGACTGGTTTCGGTGCTCCGGCTCGTGCTTTTTATCGACCCGCTCTAAATCAATGTTAGCGCTTGTGCGAAACCGAAAGTTGAGTCGGCGGCGAGCCAACGATGCCGTCGGCGTCGGAATAGCGTCTCTAATCGACGGTGACAGAACACAAAGCTGGGCCGCGCTGAAGCGTAAAAATGAAAAAGTCGTCCGTGAAAAGAATACGGAGCGCAGCGGCGAACGTTTTGTTGACATTTCGGTATGACTTATGGGTTAGCGCGGAGGCCTGCGCGGCGGCGGTCCTTCCGTGAGCTTTATTATTCCGGTTATAAATTAAACTGTGCTCGTTAATCGGCCCTTTAATCCGTCTGGGCGTTGACTCCGGCCGGCTCTCGACGCCGCTCAATGGCTCACTCATCCACGAAACGTAGTATAAATGTAAATGTAGTTAAAATCTAAGTAACGAAGTCCTTCCGCGCGTTGTTTACGCGAGGAGAGAAAAACTCCCATCGGTGGTCCGGCGGCGAGTCATCGTCGTGGAATGTGGCTGCATCTCGGGCCGATATAAAAGCCTACACCGAAGCATCTCGCATCACGGCCCCGGCTCTTATTTATTTAGCACGATTCCTGGCGCAGTTCATTACTCGAGACTAGATATCGACGTGAGATAATTTGGTTCGTTGGATTTTTTGTGCGTTATTGTTAGTCTCGAATGATACACTGCTTGAATATTTAGCGATATCCGCTGACTTCACCGCTTATAAAAAATGGCGAATAATTAGTCAATAAAAATTCCGCCGATTATATACAGAGTTGTTACACGGGTGTTACGTAATTGGAGTAAACGACCTAAGAGCTGGTGGTCCCGAAGGTCTCGGAGGCCACGTGTTGGCAGCATGTGGCTTATGGCCGTTGCTAAGCCCTTCGAGCAATCTGTTACGAATAATGATCAACAAAGCGTTGTTCCACAATGATTTACCACGTGTGGGTGTTCAAACATAGCGTAACCGTACGTTACAATTGATTGGCCGTTTGATAGGGTTCGTTTGTTTGCTTTACGATAAGTGATATGAGTATACCATTCATTCTTCACGTAAATAGATGCCGTAAACTCTGTAAAGTTTTTGAACCGTGTTTTCAATTCTTCGGCTCTTATGTAAACTAACGAGGAATAGAACATTTTTAAGGTTAACGTGTATATCAGTGTGGTGCCGGATCATCGCGTCGTCCGTTCCGCGTGAAATGTTTTCGGCGGGTCGCAGCGGGCGATGGACGGCGCCCTTGACCGCGGCGTCGGCGTCGGAGTAAACAAATTGAATGAATCGCGTACGCTCACGTATGTGCCATTCATGTGTGCGCCGTTAACGCACGATAATTCAAGTGCTCGTATGTTCACTAACAAGCTGACGCAACGCTCGCGTCGCTGACGCGCCGGCAGTCTCGGTTTCGTCAAATTTTATTAGCCGTAAAAATATAACGTAAATTGCTCATTTTAAATATCATTACAACAAAAGATAATAGTTAAATATAAAATTTTGATGTTAATAAAAGGATATTGCTCGAAATAACCCATGGTATAATGAATATTCATTTGACAATATTTGTGATGTAAAAAATATAAATATTTTCTCGACGAAGTAGTTGTAATCGCTTTGTTAAATATCGTTTCATTAAATAACAAAAATATAACTCAAATCTTTTTAGGACTATAATTTAAAACCTTAAAAAATAAAATCGTAAAAAATTTGTTAAAGTTTATTTTTATCACCTTATCATTAGCATACATGTCAGTTAAATATATTTCTATCAACTTATCATTAGTATGTTTGCCGTCCGCGGAGGCCGTGTGTCCCAACGGAAGCTCACGGCGTCACGGCTGGCGAGGCGCCCTTGCAAGACTTACATACGTGTTGCTGACAGCGACACCAGCAAACACTGTTCCATCTCATTTGAAGCCATTTCCTCTGTATGCATTTCCACTGGAAGTTAATACGTTAAACAATCGCTAAGTGATATAGATTGATATTTTATTGCAAAATGAATTGAGATGTAAGGTTGAAGGCTACATAAAGCCCCTTTTGAGGTCTGGAAAGTTTTCAAGACTTCTTCACTTATTCATAAACAACATAATGTCCTGGATCTCTTAGCCATTTAAACTATCATTAAATACATATGTATTTAAATGTGTATTATGAAAAAATAGACCATACCACTTAAGTTCTACAACCAAAAATATCTACCAAGAGTTTTCTGCACAACAAAGTAAACTTGATCAGATATTTGTTCTGATCAAACGTTTCCTCTCACTGTGTTGCTGTGATCATTAGAAGCGACGGTTCGGCCGGGACCCAGCACCACCGGGAACAGTCCCCAGGCGGAAGGCCCAGATGGCCCACGTGATCGTCACGCGAATACCTACATGATTACGGAAGGTGCAGCGCCGAGCGCGGGGTGAACGATCGCCCGCGCGACCGATCGCGCCCGAAGGTCAAGGCGGATCCTCGCTAGCACAATGAAAGAAAAAGTGACAGCCAAACCTGAATAGAATGCGAGGACGAATAAAAATGAAAGCACTGTTTGCTTTACAACACTTTTACTCGTTTTCGGCCGCTCGAACCGCCCGCCCATGTTTTGGCTCGTATAGCTAAGATTTGGCGTTTGTTAGCGACGGCTGATATCAAGTCGGATCAAATCTTTTAGATCTTATCTTTGTTATTATATAATTGTAATGTATGTAAATTGTAATTATATTTTGTTTGCGACTGTTCATATCGTGAATGTTCGAATATCGAATATAAGTATTAGAAATTAGTTTCTGGAAAGGTCTATGTTGAAATAATATTTGTCCCCTCTGTAACTTCTCGACTACAGGATGTAAAGTTCCGATAGAATTAAAAGTATTTAAAGATTTCGAATCATTACCTACAACGTTACTATTTTATTATTGCACTGCATTTATTGATAGATTGTCAATTGTTTCCTTTCATTTGGTTAACACCTTTCGAAACTATTGAATAACAATTGCCAAGTTCCATTTGGAGCATAAAGGCGCAATTTTTGCGTATGTTTTTGTGTAGATTAGTTAGTCATTGTAATGACTTGGCCGATTTGCGTGCGTGCGAAAGATCTCGAAGTATCCCGGTGCTAGGTTGGTGTGGTCGATGACCGCTAATTTGTGTTACGCCACAATCAAAATACCGATTAACCTATTTATTCCCGGTCTAACTCTTGGGGGGACCACCGAAATTACATCCTTGCTAATCTGTAACTAATCTGACAAAAAATATAACATTTTGGATACGTAGCATAGCCATATATGAGCGTGTGAATATTTGGTTCTTTCCGTAAGGCGACTGTACCTATACTTCTTAACAAAATATAGTCTTTAAAAATGGCATATAGACTTTTTCCTGCTACATCCGATAAATAAACAAATATCTTTATAATACCTATAATACTATGTCGCACATTTATAAGCTTATTTCCAAAAGCTTATATGATACTTACTGTCTAGTGACATTTATTGTAATGATAAAAAGTAGATTGAGAAATCAGATTAGCACGCTTCAATGCGTCTCGATTACTTATTACCAGTCTGAATATTCTATAAATAAATTAAGCGAAGGTGGAAACAGGCATAAATAAATGTTTAAAGATTTTTTTTTGATTTCGTTCCCAATTGTATCTTTAATATTGTATTCAATAAAGCTGAGGTAATTTATCGTTTCTGATGATAAGGCTTCGTTTCAATATTGGAATAAATCTATGTATGAATATGTTTGTGTTATTGTATCCTTATTACTCAATTGAATTCACTACGTCATTGTAGAAGAATGTTCCGGGTTCTGTCCCCAGTCATGCAATATTGTGCTAGATGGGTGTAACTAGAAACTGAATACCTAAGCATTAGTCCATAGTACAGTTCCAGGCTGACTAACGTAGGCTGAAAAGTGATGCTAATTGCTGGACGCATTCGAGTGTTAACGAAAAACGAACGAATTAATTCTGCGAAGGTAGCCCGCCGTCTGCGGGCCACACCTGACTTTGAAACTTTTTTTGGAAAATCGGGCACTAATCAGGGATGCAGCATGTTATCTTAATGGTTTACAAATGTAAACTTATCATATTTTGTCAAAATATCAATGTATTTTGGAATAAAGTTCTGAAACACGGTAGCGGTTAAAGTTGAATGGTAGAAACCGTCACGTAAAGTAATATCGTTAACCCTCTGCATGCTACTTTCGTTTTCATTGTACCTATCTTTCATTCTTTCTATCTTTCTATTAAATATTTGTGTATCGATATGTATATACAATTTTATTAAACCGTTCGTTTATTTATGTTTTAAACCACACATAAAATATATTGATCAATATTGCAATTTTCATTTTACTTAATGATAAACATATTACTTTTAAACCTATACCTATATGTAGTCTGTTCTCATCTTCATTCCGGACAAGAAAAGAAACATCTTTGTCTCGAACAGTATCGTATTATGAGCAAAACCCTAATTAAAATGTTTGCAATCCGATCTCTCCGGTCATTCGATCTGTATCATTTTTGTTTAATGGCGCGTTCTTTGGCCGATTCCTGATAAATTTGCCTCCGAGACCCTTAAATTCCTAATGCTGTGGTTACGTGGACACAGCGCCCTGTACCAGCGGTTCTCAAATGGTCGCGACCTGGTAACGGGCTGCGACACTATAATACCGGGTTTCTTTCTTTTTTGTACATAGTAAATCACAATCTTAATTGTGGAGAGGTGCTTAGGGTAACATTTTGTGTGCATTGAAATGTGTTTTTAATTTTAATACTTGCACTACGAGGATAAGAATTTTTACTAGGTTACAATAGAGAAACATGAAAATAACCAGGCCAATAATAGTTTGGGAAATGCTGCCCTATGGTATACTGATTTGCTTATCCGATGTCTTTACAATGGCATTGTGGTTTTAAATGTTAGTCTTTTTCGGTCTGACAAAACTTTCTTCGTTGGAAGCTTCCAGTATATTCTGTATTAATAAAATTATAATCTTTTATTTACATAAGTATCTTTATTGTTGGCACTATACGTTCTTAAAGTTGTTAATTTTGGTGCTGTTCGCATGCAAATTAGGAAAATTATGAATACCGAACCTAATTTTACCCCTTTTCCGCATATGCGCATACAATTTTGTTATCAATACAGAAAAAAATTCTTTCTCATCATTTTTAAAAACATTATAAACCTAAATTATGGGCATAGAGGAAATAATCTTGGAAATAACATTATAGATAAGACTTTGATATTTCGATCGTTTTGTACACATAACTCTTTACCCCGAACCTCATTTTTAACGGAAAACCCTGATCTACTAGGCAACTAGCAACACGTAGGATCTCAAACAAGTTTGACTGACGGTTTGTGATCGTTATGCTTTAACGTGAGTTCGTGCGTTTATTTATTGTTATGATCAGACTAATTTTTTCACAGTTTAATCTAATTTGAAACGCGGCGCGGCTCGAATTGACCAAACGTACCAATAATGTTACATACCGGGTTTAGGAACTTGTTGTAAGGAGAAATGGGAGCGATAAAATATGTCAAACACCTAATTTATTTTTTATACATGTTACCCGTTGTCTTGTTAATGTTGTTGATTACTTTGGTCTTAATTTGTAAAGGCAAAGAGGCTGTCTAACTTTTTGGCATGTTAAATGTACAAGTTGAAGAATAATTATAGTACATGTACGTAAAGTACTGTATAGTATCGGTAAATAAGTTCTTAACTTGACAGTTAAGCTTCAATTACTTATATTTCACAGTAGCGTATGAGAGCTGAGCTTCTAAATTTTGGTACCGTTCATGGATATCTATGATTCCCCAAATAGAGCAGTTGTTACACCTATGATTGACTACAGAGACCTAATTTAATAACCCTTTTATTACACCCTTCATATATGAATATTGTAGCTTTATTCAGTTACTATAATGCTCGCTTTTATCAAAATACATTCCTAATATTAACACGTACAAATATATTCGCTCATAGCTTAACTGTTGGTAGTAGAACACGATGATAAGCATGCCGGAGTTGTTGGCCCAACATCCTCGTTCAATAAAATTTAAGACGAAGTGTGAAATTGAACCAATACGAAAGATAATGTGATTTCAAGTATGTATAGAGATGTTAAATAGCTATGATAAACGTAATCGTACAAAATTCGGTCTCTCAGAAAGACCAGGGTTCTAACTCGATTTCTCAAATATACATATGTATTTGAGAAATTAATCATTGAAAATTTTAGGATGATGTAATTTGTAATTTCTACATCTAGGCCAGTTTTCCATAATACTAACAAACATGCTACTAAATATGATAGAAATGCTTCTAATATATTTGCAGTAGAATAGCAATGAGTTGGTGTTAGACATCTTTCAGCGGGCAAGTGACTAATTTAAACATCTTGAAACATCTGATGCAACTGCTTCCTTAGTATCTGTGTCGTCTAAAACTAGCGGCAATTATGAAACTATTCCACATATTTACCATTGAAATCAAAACTCTACCTTAGATATTTTCAAAGCAAAAAGTACCCCGATTACTAGTAAAGTTAGAATTGTTAGGAATTTCTTAACAGTAGTAGGTGGCGAAGCTATGTTGTATTTGATAGTAGTGTCGGATGCACCTAGCCGACTAAATGTCACTCGGTGAGCCCGCCGCCGCTTTTAGTCGCTCCAAAATAGACCGCCCGCGTTCATCAACCCCTCACATTCGTCATTACTCCTCGTCTGCTCGGCTGACCTTTACATCGGCGCGCCTCTTCGTTAACACTCATTAAACAATCACTCGCGACGAGTAATGGACTCCACCCACTGCGGAACTCGCGACCGCCGAGCTATTTAAGTTCCCCGTCCCCAAATACGATACCTTATATTCCTATAATACTCACATTTAAACCGAGACGATTATCTATATGCAATTTGGCGCTGTCAAATCGAATCCGAAATTAATTGAGTGTTCGTTTCAAACGAAAACCCGACCGCAACGATACGACTGCAATTTCGAGCCGTCATTATGACGGCGCAACAAAAACTTTGACAACTTCGAGACAAAAAAATAACAATCGATTATTTAATCTCGATCCGAGAGAATCGGTCTCGGCGAATAAATTCGCGGTCCGTAACGAGCTCGATCGCCTTGTTTGTACAGAATACAGATCCCGGCCGCGAAGTCAAAGGTCCCATAATTTGTCGCAAGCGGTGAACTCCAGACGATCGTGAAACTGCTACTGAATGTTTGTAAACAACTTCGTAAAGTTTACACTTTTTACGTGGTCGCCACGTAAGCTCAGCTGGGTTTTATTACGTAACAGTTTTATTGCGCCTAGCCTAGCTATTGGAATTCAAGACTATAACGTTTGAACTTTTCTTGGTCCGTCTGCGGCTCAACTTCTGTCGAATCAACTTCTGGTTTATAATAAAAAACTCATCGCAATTCTAAAACGTGTGACAAAGCAAGCATTTTTAAATGGAACACTGCAACTATTCTTCAAAGATAACAATTAAGTTCAACTAGCAATGATTTTGACGATGATGGTAGTCATCGTCAAACAGGTAGTACTTGTTTTGCATTTATAGCAGGCTTAAGTAAATATATATCACCTACATTTCGTTACTTGTTACTCTATCATAATAGCGCACTTGCAGAGATGTGCCACATTCTTCGTTATAACCGCATACGTAATCGTTACCGAATCGAAGATCGATTTGGCGGTTAGCGTGACGCGGCCGGGCAGCTTCATTGGGCATCGACATTACCAGTAGTGCTGTTATTTCTAGCGCCGTCAACCGCCAACTTTAGATTAGACAGGGCTCATGTGCATTCAGGAGCGTTATTTGTGGAACTTCATAACGCAATCCATTCAGGTCCTGAGGGACTGCACTAATCAAATTGGATTAGTGTTTTCGGAATGTAGGGTTACGCTTTGGTCATCTGCTTTGCATAGTTTTGATAGGTAGACGTTAGCCTCACTGCATTTAACTATGGAAGTCCAATAGGTTTCTTTAAATCTTATCTGTGAAGATCTTACTATTGTTGCGCAAAACTTTCAACATAACTTTAGTTGTTTCAATATTAAGCCATACAGTGAAATATTTATAAGATATTTAAGTATAGGGCTAAAGTTTAGGGGAGGTATCTTTTTATTAAAATCAGCTATAACATTTTTTCTTTGTGTAGACTAATATGTATCGTTGATACTTTTGTGAAGGTGATATGTGAGCACACAGCTGACGACGTTGGTAATAAGCGTTAAGGTCGGATTTCGGAACGGTATACCAACATAGCTATAACTCAGGCCCGGGACGTCTGGGAGATTTGAAACACGCAAGTTTTTAGGTCACCATATTATTATCTTTTAGTTGTATGGGAACCGTTTTAATTTAAATATTATAAAATTAATAATTATAAAACTAACTTTATCAGCATGACTGTTTTTTTTTGCTAATAGCATGCTTGTGGTCACCTCGATAGGTGCTAATGTTACACAGGAAGACGTTGCAGCTCATCTTTTGGATTTTCTCCTTTATGTGTACAGCTATTCAAGACCTCACATATCACACGTTACGTTGTTATTATATAAAATCTTTTCATTCAGTGTTGAGCTAATTTCAAATGATGTTTTATAAGGTTGCGATAAATATTTCTTGCATACGAAACAATGAAAATTATCATCGTTGCGTACAATACCTACCTAATTTCCACATAATTGCTCGTAAGTACTGTCACGTGACTGATGAATGAAATCCCGTTGCTCAAACGTAATTTATGATATGCATCTTTAGTTATGGTTTTAAAAGGTCGAATTAGTATGTATACATAATTCTAACGTGAAACACTTCTTGCGATTCGGTAGAAGGCTGTGGAATAAACGAAAAGGCGGACGGGCCACCCGATGGAAAGTGGTCACTGTCGCCTATTTGCATCACCATAGGAGTCGCCAATGTTTCGCTAGCTAAGAGAGCTCTTTTTGCACTTTCTTGAAGAACCCCATGTCATAGCGCCCTTACCTTAGGACCATAGCAGCATAGCATTGCATCTGTGATCAGCTAGTATACCTGTCATGTATGGAGTGTGGACCACTTATCATTGACTGCATATTGATTTAAATTAACTTGCCAGATACACGATAATGTAATAAGTAAATGACTCATGACATTTTTTTAAAATAAATTATGCTTTGGTAGGTACAGTCAAGAACGATAAAAGGTTGAAGTAAATTTACCCAAGATCTTACCTAACGATCATTTCAACGAAATTTAGAATTTAGGCAGTGGCCGTGTATTTGAATTTCTAGACTAATTTCATGCATGAAAAGCTACTTATCTGGTTTATTCAACTTTGCTTAATTTTACGTTGAATTTGTAGATAACATTTACCAGACATGAATATACCAACAATAGTATAAATTTAAATAAGCACACAATTTACGTTTTTTAAGTAAATACTAATTTGAAATGTGGTATAACAAAGTATGTTGTGACCACTTCTGGCGGAAAGTAGTTCTTGTGTTTTGGTGGAAGGGTGGTAATGTCGGCTACCTTACGAGGCGACTTTAGGAGTGACATTTTCTGGGATCGACTCTATGGCCAAGGACTGTGGCCACCGTCTGATGGATTGTCACTTGTTTCCTTCATAAATCCTATAAAAATCAACAGTTAAATAATTTTATAACAATTTAAAAGTAATTAAAAAATAAAAGTACCAAGATGTCATAACTGACACGGCACTTGTATAAAGAACACAGGATGTGTGGTACATCGCGGGGGCGGTTCTTCTGCCATGTGATATTTGCAAATGAGCTCGTTTCAGCGGTGCAAGATAACCGCATTCAAACGAAATTAGGTTTTGTTTCTGTTTGTCGGGAATAAGGTAGAATTCTGTGCGCAAACTTAACAAAACAAAGTGTGCGATCTCTTGCCAACAATGCTTAGAATTCCGGATGTTTTAATAATACTATACTTTTCGAAATAAAAATAGATTTGGAGTTAATGTTGTACTCGTATTTTCTACAAATAAAACTCGCATCAATAAATTTAAATCTATAAAAATAATACTCAATGCGAAGTCTTTTTCGAAATAACGAGCCCGCTAAGGTAACATTTTCTGCCATACACGCCGCGGAGTCAATAATATAAGTAATTCCATTTCTCCTACCATTTCAGTCCCTTAGAAGCCTGGCTTGACCTAGCCGCTAATATCACGGATTTAGTCCGTAGGGGAAATATCATACCTATATCAAGCACATTTACTGAATACCTACTGAACTTCGTCGGATATCAACAGCTATACAAAAAGATACACCTTTTATTTATGACATTGTTAGTAGTAAAAGTACAATCTTATGTTTCAAGAAAGTGTTGCCAGATTATTATTGTTTCTGGTGGAGTGTGAGAGAGAGAGTGTAATTCCAATTTAATAAATAATCTAATAAGTTGGACGTCAAGATATAGGTACTTGAGTTTCTCGGAACTTTGAGGTAAAACGCGCCTACATTCGAATACATTATATGCCCGCTTATGTTTATTAAATAAGAATGTTTGTAAAATACCTCCGTTCTCTCAGTGAAATATACATATTTAATAAAGTTATATTCATTTATAAATATAATACACGTAGTCATGATACAAATGAAGAAAAAACCTAATATAAATTTAATACATAAAATTAAGCATGAAAAACATAGTTACATGAGAATGTAACATAAATGCCTATTCATTTCGAATCCACTTGTTTGAAGCTTCATGAAAAAACAAAACTGTTTTTACAAGTTTAGTACCTACTGAAAATTCTTTGTTTCTTCTGTTTTAATGAGTTAGATGTAACCAACCGATCGAGTGGAATATTTTCAAGTGCGTCATTGAACTTTCGCTTTTTGTTATTCATTAAAATAAAATATAAACATTAATTGAATTCGATTTTAATTTCAATATTTCATTTATAATATAATATTTTCATCTTTGTGCATAAATAAATAGTTATCAAGGTATCATTTTCTATTTAATCTTAGTTTCCATTTCAATGTATTTTTCGTTATACCCTTAAAAACTATGTTAATCAAATAGACCCAAATCAAAAATGACGCAAAGTTGTAGAGAGAAAGGTAAGGAAATAATGAAATAACTGAACAAATCATGGAAGGATTAATCTTAATAAATACAGAGACAAATATAGACACACAGAAATACGTAGTTTAGACATTCTGACTAGCTAATAATCAAAGTGATGTTGAACTAAAATTGAAACTATTATGCCAGATGAATGATAATTCTTCTCGCTACACATTTCTTTCTTCCGTGTACATACCAACGTTATAACGATCTCGGAGCTTCGCGGAAACAGAACAAAACTCCCTTTTGGTCCTCACGTCGCTTTGTCAACAAATGTTGTTCATACAACGGTCGCAATTATTGTAAATAAAGGGGTGGGTCCGACAATGAACTGCGAGGCGACGTCTCCGAAGTTTGCACAATGACTATCGCGTCACCTTCGTAAAGCTCGCACACTAGTTGTTGCTAAGCGAGCGCTATAATATGAACTTGAATGTGAGCGTTGAAATTATTCAAACTTTGAATTATCTGTATCTCATAGCATTTCTAAAGGGGGAAGAAAAACTACAAAGTAAGAGCATAGCGTGAATAAATATCTTCTGTGGTATTTATACGAACTCTTTTGTGACTTGTATACTAAACGATACTAATAGCCTTTTAGTTAAATGCTATATTTTTGATTAACAACGTCCACGTTTATCAAAGCAAACATCAATCAATTCAGTATAGATATTATTTAAATACCGTTTACTTATTAATTTGTATAACCAGTTACTTGATGCATGTTTTTTCATTGATATGAATCATATTTATTCGTATTTTTTAACATCTTTAAGTGTAGTAACGCCTTAAGCACACTTATTAAAAATGCCATATTTCAAAGTTGCCAGCAAAGTATAAGAGCTGCAATATGCCGGAACCTAACAAATTGGGCGGCGACTGCAGTTTGCAGTGTGCACTCAAATATTAATTCTTTTCTTCATAATAATATGTTTCGGTCAGATATTAATGCAGCCGGCAGTTCGGAAAACGAGGTCGTGCATGTATGCGACTTTAGTGTCTACTCATTTTAAACATGCGTAGATTTTTTTTATATAAAATATTCTGCATTAATACTAAACATAACTAAGCACTCATAGTTAAAAAATGAACATTATCATTGCTTCTTTAACTATAGTCTTTTCTTACTTGCAACGCAACACTGACCGCTCATTGCGTCATATTTATTAATACCAAACTAATTTACTAGCTAACACATCTCAAACATCCTTATAAAATAGATACAATCAACGAAATCGAGATCATTATCCGAATCTTCAATAGCTATACATCGTGCAAACGGCATGAAGTTTTACATATAAATCCCTTCAACGTAAATTCAAATTCAATATTCGTATTTTATTGGTAGTACCAAGGTTACAGAAGTACCAGCGGTTGGTCTTGAACTTGTAACGTACGCAATGCGCGTGCGGCGGAGGGTCATTGTCGAAATCTCAAGGCCGATGCCTATCAACCTCAGATGGCTTATTGAGGTAGTTACAGACTAGTGCGAGCTACGAAACACGAATCGTGCAACATTTTTCTAGGACAAGTTAATGATAAACACATACTTATCTGAAGAGTTCCTCAGGGTTCCCGACTTAGTCCTCTAGAGTAGCAACGTTTCTGTAGTCGACCCCAGGCAGGACCTAAGCAGTGGCCACTTACCATATTGCTACTTTTGCATATTTGCTACTTTTTATTTGATTCGATTGTTATTGACTATAACGTACGAAATAAATGTACCGAAATATATTTAACACAAAACCGTTGAACATTCTAATATAAGTACCTCCTCTAATTATCTTTTGTTATAAACGTGTTTCATTTGGTATTCTATAACAGTACGACTATTTATTATTTTTCTTATAGAATAGACTGCAAATACGGTTAGGGTTGGCATAAAGCGCAAAGAACTGACTAGTTTTTATTCTTCTAACGATCAAGCTATTGAGTATTTGGAGGTCAATGTCAAATATAAAGGCTAGACGAAAGATCTTTGTGCGTCAGCTGGTGAATTATAAATGGCTTAAATATGTAGGGTGGACCGGAATTCTGTCTAGTTCTTTTTAATGTCTTCCTTAGACTATTATAAAATAGGTAACTTGTTATGTAATACTTTAGTTGCTATGGAGAACACACAAATGGTGAATAAACAATTAAGTAAAATATTTCGCAATTATGTTATCTTTATTAGATTATCTACGTGAGTGATTCAATCTTTATGTTACATACATCAATGTTAAATTATTAATACACATAATGTTCTCAGTTTTTAAACTATTGTTGCAATGGTTTGCTACAAGTCGACGAACACCTTGTGCGTAGTCGGAATGTCGGTGTCTGAGTAAGGATCCAGCAATTCACCAAAAAGAATAAACTTGAGATTCTTGCGAACGGAAATTAAATTGAATATTTTGTGGTACAATGAAATATTTTGGTAAAGAAAAAAGCCACTTTTTTGATTGAGCTGTGGATGAATAATTATCTCATCTGACAATATTTTTTGAAAAGCGAAAGGTGGTGGTTTAGTGGTGCTAATAGTAATTATTTCAGGATCCATCGGCATCCAGCTGTAGATAAGGTTGTGACTTGGATAACACTTGGATAACAATGATAATAAAAGTAAAATAGACATTATTTACTTTTAAAAGTGGGAATTATCTTTCACAAGGTTTATACCTATTAAGATTCGAAATGTCAAGTACCTATGTGTTCTTAAAAAGTAAATGAAATTAAAATTATATGCAAATATAACATTAATGATGATCAAAACATTTAATGTAAAAGGCGAATGATCGAAAAATGTTACTTATGGCAAAAATGCACGCAAAAGGTATCTTTAAACTCAAGCTCATATTAGTTTAGTGTTACGGGAGCCATCAAATGATCAAATGCATATAAATTACGTGCGTGTTTCATTCCATAAAGGCGCGTTACGTGATGGTTATTATTGAGTCGTTATGGTTGAAATTTGATTAAATTTCGAGACCTCCTGAGATGCGGCGGCCATAAAATCCGACCTGAGGCGTCAGACGTCAAAGTACTGGGTGCGGTGATCTCCAAAATAGAATCATTTTCGGTACGTTGACGTTACATTCGGTTTTTGATGCAACCCTGGTATGGCCGTTGAGTATTCATTTAAGCTACTTATATTTTTTATTTTTAACAAAATAACAAAATCCACACGAAGAATTTATTGATCTTTTTTTAATGAAAAATTATAAATTTATCTTCTTAACGAGTTTTCAATTCAATTCAATTCAATTCAATTCAATATCTTTATTGTGGACAACAGAACATTATGGTGTCTTAATTCTACGTCCTGCCTATAAAGG
>DWPV01000079.1:0-44899 GCA_018251915.1 Urbanus proteus proteus
ATGTAATTTTTTTTTCGATATCTTCAATGTACAGACATCGACCTGTTACAATTTTATTATAAGTAGAGAAGAGATGTAGATAAATTCGCTTACTTTATAAGTAGGCAAAGAGAAAAAAAAGTCCAAACAGATTTATAAGTAACGAATACTACACTTGGCAATGTCAAATCAAGATTAAATTGTACATGAGGTCTCAGAACTTTTACATATGACCTCAGAACTTTTAAGGCAAAAGGCAATAGCATGATTTTTATACGAATGTTTTAGGGAAGTCCCTTTATAGCTGCTCCGAACGGTCACTATGTTCCGAAAAAGGGCCGAGAAGTGATACGAATCGTTATGAACCTCGCTGTTGTTTCATTAAAAAGGGTTTTAGAACGAAAAGGGCTTTAATATTAATTTAAATAGAAATTCGAGTGTAATTATTAACAGAACTTTTGCAGGGATTCTTTCGGGTGTGTTTGTTGTTTAATTATGTATTTTGTTGATGAATGAAATTATGAAAGTGAAATATGAGCTTCATATTTGATCTACGTGTTTAATATATGGAAGCTGGTAATTGGTATCAAGTTGATTTTTGTGTGTCTTACTACTGTTGTACATTGTTGTTGTATCACTATGTGAAAGAGAAAAATAAAAAGAAAAAAAGGGACAATTAATATTAAATTAAAATTTACAGTTAACATTATTAAAAAAAGGTAAAAAGCTACATAATTCTATTTTAAAATTAAATATAAAAAACCTGCATCCAAATGACTGTCCCTAGGAAGAGTGCCCAGACTGGTAACATTACGTTGGCCGAGGTATGTGCCAGCCCTCTGGTCATTTGTTGACTCTATCAAACGTTTTGACA
This sequence comes from Urbanus proteus proteus, assembly GCA_018251915.1. Classification (NCBI taxonomy): domain Eukaryota; kingdom Metazoa; phylum Arthropoda; class Insecta; order Lepidoptera; family Hesperiidae; genus Urbanus; species Urbanus proteus. The sequence goes on from DWPV01000079.1 coordinate 854, forward strand.
GATGCTTGAAAAATAATCTAGCATGATAAGATAATAATAAAATAAGAATAAGATTAAAATTAATAAGACGTTTGTACCACACATGCAAGGCAATGGTAATGGAATTAACATACTACGTATTGTTATATCAGATACCATTCCCGATCGCTATAAAATGTTACTGCCGGCCAATAGAAACTAGTTAGAATCTACAGGGAATTGTCCGTTGTTTCTATACAGTTTTTTTATACCGTTCTTTTATGTTTCTTGTGAATGTCAATGGATATCTTTATACTTGGTATACAACAAATATTTATGCATAATGGTCGAGGAACTCTATAGTATGTTGACTATCATGGCGGAACGGTCATTATGCCGGCCTGTTACGCATTGAGTTCCGGGTACAACCCCCATCCAGACAAATATCTGAAAGATAAATTAAAATTTTAGCTCCAGGTCTGGGTGTTTGGTTGTTAAGCTTAATGTGTCAAAGGTACCCATAACACAGGATAAAATCCTAATGTAACATCGCAAAGCCTAAGCGGGTCACAAGTTCAACAAATCCCATGTTCAACAGAAGTTATTAAAGAGCCAAGTATGTTTGTGATTTCAAAATATTTTTTACGCAATGCATATAAAAGTATACACGATACCTTTAACAAAAATTCAATGAAAAAAAATTGTCTGTCTGTCTATTTGGCTGAGCTAATCTTTTAAACGGCTGGAGCGAATTCGACGAGATTTTCAATGGCAGGTAGCTGAAGATCTACGGCGCAACATAGGCTACTTTAATTTTCGAAAAAAGCATTAGCGCGCGCCACGCGCATGCGGGCCCCCTCGCGGGCGCGTGGGATGTTACCTATGTTTAGATAAATAACCGCAGGGTTCAGCTAGTAATTAATACCTATACCAAACTACAAATATTACCTACAGTTCTGATAAAAAACGGAATACCTACAACATAATTGTTACCAGCGAACCAACGAATAGTTGACAACAACGAAAACATTTTCAAAACGCGGCGAACGAAACGCAAAACGTCAATTTCAGCTGATTGTACATTTTATGGTCCAATTACAACCGTCATGGTGAAACGATTCGTTTTAAAAACAACATTGTAGAGAAAAATGGCGGATAAAACGAAACAACGTGTCGTGGATAGAAATAAAAAATGTAATAGTTTTTACATATTTCATTACGGATATGATTAATTGAATAATTTTACTAATCTTTCTAATATTATAAAGCTGAAAGTTTGTGAGAAGGGATGGATGGATGGATGTTTGTTACTCTATATCTTAATAACGGCTGAATGGATCTGGATGAAATTTGGTGCAGACATAGACAGTAGTCTGGAATAACATATAGGCTACTTCTATCCCGGGAAAATGTCCGGTTCTCGTGGGATACATTTATTTTGTTTTATCGCCGTGTCAATCGCGCGACATGTTTATTGATTTACTTTTCAAACGCTGGTGAAACCGCGGGGATCATCTAGTATGTCATAAGATAGATAAAATATCCATGAAAGGCTGATAAAAGAAAAGATAAAAGGTAAAGAAAGAAGTCCATGGGTGGCATAAATAGTCACCATTTACCATACTCCGTCGCTACTTTATTCTTAAAAAAACGTAGGATACTGCAGTAAGTACTTTTTATATAAAACGTGATAATCATATTTTAAAATCGAAACTACTTTCAGCATGAGAATACATTACTATAAGTACCGTTAAGTTATTCACGAAATTAAGTTTGTTTTAAGTTTAATGGACCAACAGAGTTCCAACATTCTCTTAATATATACTGGATAAATATAGTAAGTAGGTACTAGTGATTTTAGGTAATGGTGGATAATTATATATTATTATTGGATACGTATGGTATCTACTACTGAAATGATGACACGGTATCGTATTCGATCTGATAATATATAAGTAGCTAAATACAGACGTAGAATTTTTTGAAATGACACTAAATTCTTGTCAAAGGTCGTAATTTTCAATACAGAAGTAGCGCGCGAGCATCCAGTCCGCTTGTGATGCAGTCGACTTAACTGTAAGTGGAGGTTGCAGTAAGTAAAGGTCCCTTCTTTTCCGGGAACAGATTAGGACTACGGTATCCCCTGTCATAAACGGCCACTAAAAGGAGGCTTCCGATGGGGTTGAGCTCGACGAGGCTACAAGCTTAGAGGACTCCAGCTGGTGTGCCTCCAGGGCATCATGGAATCCTCTTCGCAGCGCTGATGACCCTCCCACGTAACTCAGCGTTGTTTCCGAGGCGCCGGGTAGCTTTTAAAGGTCTCCCCATCGTCAATAAAAAACTTGGGGTTACTACCAAATGTTACCCCTGAGGTTGTAACATCTCGTTATCTGTGTTACTTATCATACATTTTAAACTGCAGATAAATCAAAATGTTAGAAAGAAGTAAAATACTTTAAATAATATTAATACAATCAGATAGAACCATATGACAAAACCATCTAACCGAAAACCCTACCATCATAATATTATACTAAAACTAAAGTGATAAACAAAAACCACTGTAACACAATAACGCAGGGAGTGAAACAGTCGATAAAAGATAACAGAACGGCCTATTTATACAAACTGTAACTATAAAACTGATAGTAATCGACAAACAGCGCATAAAAACGTACAACCCTATTCAATAGAGGCGATAGCGCGCAAAATTACGCTTCACGGCACTCGAACACAATCATCAAATGATATTAAACCGTCTAATCATAGGAGGAAATATCATAAAAACGATAAGCCAGTTTGGTGATGGCCTGCGAAAGTTAAGTGGAAGTTACGGGTTCTTTGTGGTCGAACTCTGTCTATAGTACCAAGGCGTCAATTTAATTGTTAAAGATGTAGAAAAGTATCATTTACAGCTTTTTTATGTGATTTTAAGTGGTCACTGTCACCCATGGACATTTGCAACTTCATCCAAAACAAAACTTGTACCTGAAATCATTAATAGATGCTACTACTCCCGACGTATCTTATTGTGACTTATTCTTATTATGACTTATCTGGATGCGTAATATATAATGTAAGACGGCTGGCAGTCACGCTGTTCCATTCAAACGCAAGAACTCTACGCTAGAAACCTGTTGTAGGTCTTTGTGGAACTACATAAATAATATCCCTATCACTATCCGTTCCACTAGATGTGGATCGACCTTCCTCACGAGTTATTCCCGGAGCACTATGACATGGGGCTCTTCAAGAAAGGTGTAAAAAGAACTCTCATCCAAAGTGTAGCATTGGCGTCTTCTCTGGTGTTGCAAATGTCCATAGGCGACCATGTCTTCTTTCCATCAAGTAGTCCGTTACCTATATATAAATAAACTGATTGTCTATCGATTCGTAGCTCAACGTAACGTCCTATTATCGAGATGAAGGCAGTTAGGAACAAAGGGATTGCAATCGGCTAATCCGCAGATTACTACACGAGATGCCATGGAGCAAGTAATCCGCGAAAAACCGACGCCGGATGAAAAACAAACAACTTCCGGTAGCCATATTGTATTAAGTGAAATGAGTTTATCCGGTCAGTAGTACAATAATGATTTTATTATTTACCTTCTTACCTGTATGAATTTAATAGAATTAAAGTTGGATTTCACGATAATAGTTCTTTGCCAGCTAGTCTTAGGACTATTAAATATATAAAAGTGGTTAAGTACGTGTCCAGTGACGTGTATAGGAGGGTTCCGTTGAGAAATTAACATTTAATTAAGTAGTAAACTCTTAAATATATATTTTGTCATATAAAAAGTAAGTACAAAGGATACTAGCAAAAAATATTCCGAGTCTTCTATTTTATTGTTATACACAGGTTTTATAAATCTTTGTTACATAATAATGTAACCAAAACTGTTATCAAATTACCAATTCCTAATTAAATAAATTTACATACGAGTAAAAACATTTATTATATACTCGTATGTACACAAAATAACTCATACGGTGCCTTAAAATTAAATTCCGAGCATATTAATCTCAATAGCTGGAAAGCTACTCGAAAAACCGTTCCACGTAATCATTACCTCATTCCCCTGGCATTCAGCGGGACCCAAACTTCGGAACGGGCCCACTCGATGGGCCTAATTGACCCCTCATTTGTACGCAGCCCGTATCAACCGGGATTTCTAACGTGAGATGCTCGTACGGTTAATTCTATAAACAAACAAGTGGCAAGTGGATAGCCTTTCACAGATTAAAAACCCGTTTTTAAGTGCTGCGATCCCTCTTCCGACGAATTTTCTCCACATTTCCCTCGGTTCATAATACTTTAGGTACTGCGTTATTTTTAAAGGGTTAATTCTGAAAGGGGTTTAGTGGTATTTAAATTTACATAGACAAACTTAGACGGTGCTACAGGTTTGAATGAAAGTTTATGAAATTGAATACGCAATGAAATAACCTGACGTATGGTCTTGTGTTAGGATGTGAATTGAATGAGCGTTACTGCTTGCCGTCAACCCTAATGATGAAGGATGTGCGCGTAGCCCTACAGCTAGATCATAATAAATCGACAAAATTATGCAATGGTGCGGAAAAGAACTAGGTAGATGATTAGGACCATGGGTTAAAAACGCTTTCGTTACAAAATCTTCGAAACGGCTGGAACGATTTTGACGGGACTTTCAATGGAAGATAGCTGACGGTAGGTAAAGCATAACAAAGGCTACTTTAAGTTTGGAGAAACCACCAGCGAACGCTCCACGCGCATGCGGGCCCCCTCGCGAGAGTTATTCTTAAATATTATTCTTATCTTTAAATATGTTGTCCTTTTTACTTTTCAAACGCGGATGAAACCGTGGGGATCAGCTAGTGTGAAATATGTTAGCATTTTCTCATAATCGCTACCATTTATTTCTATCCACATATTAAATACTAAAAGTACTATGCTCGGTAGAGGTTTATTCGGTAACTAGGAAGGATGTTTAGTTAATATGGATGGGCAGTAACGTTTGCGACTATGTCGCCACCGCATAATACGGCAAATGTGGGAAATTAAGGCACACCGCACACTGAACGGAGTAGTATTAAAAATAATAAAACAATGTTTAGTAGGTACTTTTTTAAGTTTATTTATAGAAACTATTGATTAATTATTACATGGTTATACGCGTACTAACGGTATTTATCTTATAATTATTTTTTTGTTTCACAGCAATTCGCTGTCATACGGACCACTCACATACTTGCATGTATCGATACAAAAATGATTCCGCGTTTATCAAAAACCTCGGAAAATGTCGTTAAAACCGAATAAAAACATCTATAGATCTACTTGACACTAATATACTTATTTAATTATCATCATCGTTATACATAACATACGTGCATTAAAATCCTACCAGAAGGTATACATTTTAGAACGACTGCCCTATTATGGGACAAGATTAAAAAAATATAATTCGTTGTCTGAGTATACGTCGCTCCTTATAGTGCCGGCTTGCACTCAACGAAATTGTATGCGCGTTCAACGCTGTGAAAATATGGATGGGGCGACGACAAAGAGATAGATTGAAATTTCGGTGGATAATATGAAATGTCGACTGTGTGGTTAACTTTGTGGTTTGGGGTTAATGGTGGAACTGGAATAGAAAGTATGGTCATGGATTAATGGAGAGTGGTGGAAAATGTGTTGAATGAACACTGAACACTTACACGTATAGTCCCACAGTAGGATTTTTTCGTGTCGTGGGTGCCATGGGCACACAAAGACGAATACACAAACACATACGCATACCGGTATGGCTCGCAGTGGGTCCCGGGTTCGGTTCCCGGCCAGTCAGATACCTGAATGATGAATTCAGATATCTATTCTGGGTCTAGGTGTTTGTGTGTAGAAAGAGTATTAAGTTTTTTAAGTTTTTATCTGTGGAGTTCCAATTTAGTCCTCAGGAGTAGCCATTGCTACCAGGCCTTTGCCTATGTTCTATGACCGTACGGATGCTATTAATATTAAGGATTTACTTACCAAAAATAGACTGCATAATCATTTACTACCTCTCCATAAAAATAGAACAGTCCCTTAAAGTATCTACTGTACTAAAGTTATTATCAAAGTAGCTACTTTAATATAGTTTTTAGTTCAGTTACTCTAGTCATAAAAACTACTCTCTTTTTCGCACACATCTCTTCCGGAATATCGTTATTCAGTTAAAACAAGTTGCGCAAGACTTCTCTGCGAAATGGAAAACTTTGAGCGAATCCTTTGCCGAATTTTGGATAGGGCTTTAAACAAAATTGGATGGGGAAGATCTGGATGGATTAAAGGAATGTAGGCACAATAATATCCTTTCACAGAGATATGAGGAAGTGGATACCAACAGAAGTTTTTTTGAGCCAACAGATTTATTTTCTTTACCATATTTTATTTAGATTAATTTTGACTCATAACAATACAGTTTAATAGTTATATTATCAAGTGCTGCCATATTTAAATCACAAAAAGTTCTATTAAATATTTACCATATAATAAGTCGTTCTCACTTCTATCTCTAGGTACCAATACTTAAAATGTGTGAAACGGTCGATTTTTCATTACAAAGAGATGTTTGAATTATATTTGAACAAACATAATAAACATACAATATAAATAAATCTTTGATAGGTGCTAGTTTTCATTTTAAAATTAATATCCTAGTTTTAATAACATTGCATGTGTTATTGTGTATACCTACATAACAGTATATTTGAAATTTTAATTAATAATTTAGAACGATAATCTTTTTTATCACTTCGATTTTTATCACCTATAATCACTAATCACATTAAAAATAATTACGTACATATCAAACAAGTAAGTTTCGCCAAAACCAAGTTCATAAAGAGTTGCCGTATAAAAGAAACGAATTAAACGTACCTCCAAAATAAACCAATGTTAACACAAAAGAAAAAGCTAATAATGAAAAACGTAACGAAACACAAATTTGCCTTAAAAACGGTAACCTCGAGGTTATCGCTGATAGGAAACGTGGGCGTATTGAAAAGCTAATATTTACAACAAACTTTATCGGACTGCCGAACCACAAAATTAGTGGCGGATTATAATAACATTGGATACCTATCCATCTCGGGATTTGTACACAATATCCAACTTAATTTAACTTTGACGGATTTACAAACAAACGGACGGCATAGCCCGAAAATTTGTGTTAATCGCACATCTTAGGAGAACTGGTTTTAATTGATCTTAATTTTAATTAATAACTGAATAATTGACTGATTAGTTTTGCCAGTATGTGGTTAAGTGGAAATTCTAGCAAAGTGAGGTCAAAACTAATGATGGTGTCATATTGCGACTACGTAATAAAATAGGTAAAAATGGTTGAGAAAGATTTGAATAAAATAAAGACAAATCTAACAATTTAAAAATAGCTCAATAGATTAATATTTATGGATATTTGACCAGTACTAATATGAAAGTCACTACATTCCGCTTTCAAAGTTCACAGGTACATGAATTAACTGATCCTGATAAAATTTGGTACACATATATGTAATTAGCGACGGGATAGCGATCATAGGATACTTTTGATCCCGAAAATTACATATGTCCCTGAGGAATGTTGAAAAGCATCTAAAATGAGATTAGTAATACAAACCACTTGTTTAGTCCTCAGGGATAAAATAATTGAAGGCATAAAACTAATTATGAATCTACAAGTAAAACTCCGAGAAATAGGTCATAAGGTGATAGTTGATGCTTTAGATGTTGATGTGTATCACTTACATAGGTGGGATTTACAACGAAAAAATAAAATAAAAACAATGAATCGGTGAACCTTTAATTTTGTTGATATTGTAGAAAGTAAGATTGAAGAAAAAAAAGAGAATCTTATGAATGTACACATTGATCTAGACTTATAACTACAAAGGCTGTTAATAATCACTATGATGTAATCATTAAACTTTTTACATAAAACAAGCGAGCTGTTAATGAAATTTGCAAATGAATATTAAACGATCTACAGTATTCATGAAAACACCCACAAACATCAAGCATTAAACTATATAAGTAGTATAGATGTTGCATCAAATGTTGTTAGGTTCAAGCAATTTCCCTCCGTAAATTCTTTTGTATAAAGACCATATCAAGCGTCTTCGTGAAATGAAATGACAATACAAGCAAACGGATCGTCGGGGGAGTGGGGGCGAAATGGTTCCGTATTCTGAATTAATCAAGAAAACAATTATCCTCCCTTGTTACATTTTCCCGGCAGCGCTTAAGCGACTTGTCACATTGTAAACGAGTGAGCGATAAAGAATAACAACATTTCTTATCGCGAAAATACATATGTATGATTGGGAATTTAGTTAAAGTTAAATTCGCATTTGTATTTGAGTATTCTGGAATTACTCAGTCTCTAGGTAATTAATGTAATACAATATAAATTTATACAATTGTATATAAATAAAATAACAGGGTATCAGAATTAATAAATGTACTTATATACTGAGCGTAACGAAAATAATTTAGCCGTGGATCATGATTTGCCAAACGCAAACTACAGGAATTTGAAGCATGTTGTCTTTCACTTCATAGACATTCATACCCACATACATGATTTTTTTTTTTACTTTTCACTTTTCTTGACCTATTTTAAAAAGAAAAGTAAACAATGATCCATTTCTAATTTCACATGTAGGAGGTCAAATTATATTCACTTCTACTTTCAAAGTTACTCGATATTCGTTCACAGTATAACTCGTCCGTTTAGATTCTTGTTCTCTTTTATTCCTATTTCTGTCTATTTGCTTTTTATTGTTCTCAACTACTACATTATTCATGAAAACCAAACGTCTGATACTTAATACCTTGTATGAAACGAACAATTGAATTAAATTGTTGAACCTAAGGATATTTAGACTTCTTTGTTTTAAACCTTTTCTTTCTTCACTATTATTTTAGTGTTGAAACTTTTTCGTTTTTTCCTTTTCCTTGATTCAATCCGATAAGTTATTTGTATATAAGTTATTTTTTTTTTTATTTCAATGATCAAAACTTTAAATTTTTATGTTTACTTAATATCTACATTAGACTTTAATTCATGAAATTATCAAAAAAATAGTTAACAATGTTATTTATTTATTTATTTATTTAATTAGTAAACTTTCGTTGAACAAGGCTGTGACCTAGTCGTTCCGATACTCAAAGTAGAAGCATGTATCCATTAGTTCGCAAACGATGCTAAACGGTGAAATTGATCAGACCACAACTAATTCAGGAAGTTGAAGCTCGAACTAATGCATATTCATCTGATGGTCCACACATGATTTTCTGTCTCGAGTTTCCTAGCAATAACACAGGGCTATGCAAACGTTAGGGAAAGTTTGTGTGCAATAGAACGGAATGTGCAAATTGGGTACCGAAACGCCGTAAGAGCCAAAGCCGTTTTGGGGTGTGCAAATGAATTAATTAATACCATTCAGAATGCAAGAACCGATTGACGTCTAATTGAAATCTCAAGAATATTTACTCAGCTTTCAATGAAATGGGGAGGCTGTATCGATTAACCGATTCCTACTGATGAGTCCAGCGACTACGAGTGAAATTTTATTTTGGCCTTTTTAAAAAAAGGGACGGATATACTTTTATAGATAATAGTAAAAGTTTAAAACAGAATATATGTGTTAATACATAAGATTTTTAATTAAAAATGTAAGATGCCGCAAAATCATAAGATACGATACTGAATGGACTTTGCCATTAAAAGTGATTGGACTTAGTAAAAGTCATCCGTCGGAACAATGATTTTGGGTTGATCATTATTTAAATTGCCGTAATAATAATAACCATTGTTACCACGTAAAATAACAATAACATCTGAATGCAACCGCGAAATAATTCCAAACATTACAGTATCACGGAAACCGATCTAACCGACAGGTTTGACAGCGAACGTCAAAACGACACGTGATAAACGATACTCGCTATACTCCGTCCATTTACTACTTGACAGATTGGTTTAGTGATGCCCAACACACTGATTACTTAATCGACTATCGATAGTCTGGTGAAATTTATATTCGTTTTTATAGAAATGTTCGCGGAAAATATTAAGTTATCAAGAAATAACTTCAATTCATTATTGAAGTTGTAATATTACGCCGGTGTTTCTATATTTGATAAAAAAAAAAAACAAATGAAATAAATATTAATAAACACAAAGAAATCTTTCTGAAAATATAGTAAAATGTCCTGAGTGTGTAATTTAAATGGTGGAAGAGGAAGACAAATATGTTGTGTATTACCCGCGCATTTTTGTATTGAACACCGACGTATTGAATTTTGATTTCTGTTCCTTGTGTTGTGTTTATGTACTTTTCTTTGTGTGGCACCATTGGCATATGGGAATTCTAGTGTGGGGCTATGAGTGTGGAAAGCGTCATTTATAATTCAATCAGTACAAGATAGTATGAAAGTCTTTCGTGACTCCCTTATTTGTCCGTCTGTTTTCACCCTGACACAGCGTGGGGGAGGATTGACAAAGGTGATTTGTGTCAACATTTTTTATAGTTTTTTCCTTGAATGCGTTATCGTATTTTACGTATGAAGTCGCAGTTAGAAGCAATATATATGTATGTGGGTAGTTATAGTTCAGTGGAGGACGTTTATCCACAAGATATAGATAGAAAGATTATATCAGATTAAAATAGTCATGAACATTGAACGAATCATATACGTAGATTATATAACATATACATAGGTAGGTAAGTACTCTAGTTAACACCATTCATTACAGGTCTGATAAGTCAAAGTCTGATGTAGTATATTTAATTCCAAAACATTAATAATACTAATTTGAAAGAAAACATTCCAAAGAAACCTAAAAGTAATTTTTTTGGTATTGTTCTAACGCAGTATTAAAATAACATGAACTTGAAGCAGTAGCAGTAGATCACCTATAGTTCAATAATGACGATGCTAATGATGATAATAATTTTCTGGTACCTAACTTAATATTGTTGTACCTATGTGATAAGAGATATTATAAAATGTTATAAATTAAATATGAAAAATGACCGTAATTCACTTGACAAATTAGATGTTATAAAACCAGAAATTGTTACAAACTTGTAAATGCCATATCGTAGACACTCGTTCTACAATGATAAAATGCGCTTACATTTTATTAGGGCTTTTGAACATTTAATGAACGCTTACGGAAAAAAACGGGCATAATATCAAAAAGCCAAAATGTTTAAGCATAATAATCACACAGCAATAAAAGAGAAATTGTTTGAGGACTTAAGCCTCGAGGCGGCACTTGAAATATTCAATGGCGCTGAATAAAAGCTGATCACGGAGAATCTTAAAATTGAATGGACTTAAATACAAAACATTAATTTAAGTTAACGGCCTCTTTACACCTCGTTTAGCGTCAACCTCTCATACAATTGGGTAAACACGACAATTATGGGCCCTTTTTATTATTTGAATTTGGTCATAAATTTCAAAAACGCTAACTAGAATATAAATTTGAGCGAGACTAATCACGATAATCCTTATGATGTATGAGAAATGGTTATTGTGAGAAAAGTTTTCAAATTTAAGACTCAATATCATTTTGTAATAGAATCTGAAAGAATTATGACAGTAATCTTAAACGAAATCATAAAGAAGTCGATTCACGGGCATTTGTGAGCCTTTGCCATACCCTTACGTGGAAGTTGGTGCAGTAAGTTATGAGGTAGTTCGAAATTCAACCAAATGCTGGTCAAACTTCGCTTGCGTCGGTCGAAAGGAGTTTTAAATACTACCAGTTTGCGCAAACTATGTGCGGCATAGGTAATATCGTTAGAACTGTTTATGAGTTGAGCTTGTATAACTAAGTTGGTAGATGAAAACCACAAGCCGAAGCGATGGAGTTGGGAAACAATATTTTATGGGCAACCTCACTGATAACACGCAATTATGGAACTTAATTCTGTAATGTTTTGTTTTTTTAAAGTTTTAGGGTTGTCATTTTAACAAAGTTAAAAATATTTCAATTACCAGTTTTTAGCTCAGATGCAGTATTATGACTAGTGTCATAAATAAGCTCACAAATACATAATTAATTATTGAAATATATATCCTAAATATTAGCTTCATCTATCTCATCGTATTAAGAATATAATTATTTACAAGTTTTATTTAATCGATTGTTGATATTTTCGGAAAGAAAATTCTTTAAGACATTTATAACCATGGCTAATTTTCATTAGAAGAAAAAACCAAATCTCTTTGATTTGATACTTTTCTAAATGCAGGTATAGTTAATGTTTTATATACAGCAACATTTAAAAACAATTTCGCTAAATTCAATTCAGAAATAGATCAGTCATCGGAATCTCGTGCAAATCTATTACTCTCGCCGATGTCCGCGATCTATCGAAGTGATGTACGAGCTGGCGTAAGCGTCTGATACCGAGCGGTTCAACCCGTCAGGGCTGATACTACGCGACATTACTCATTCGTTTCTACTATGGAAAGTAGGGCATTTATATATTTTTTGTTAACTTAAGATTGTAAGTTTACTGCATTGTTATTTAACTATGTATATCAGGATTAGATCCATACTTTTGATGGCCACAGCTGGATATAATGTACCGAATTGTTTCTGTTAGTCAACGCGTCGCTCCTAAGCCTTCGGGTACCTTTTGAAAGTTCACCCTTCGTCAACAAAAAAAAGAAAAATGCATGTGTGTTGTGGACCACAGTTTGTATTTATATTATACAGGAAGACGCTGCTGCCCATCTCCTGGATTTCTTATCTTAGTCGGCATCAATGATATTCGCGAGAAAAGAGGGGTTGATGCTATTCAAAATAAGCGTATAGTTGAATAACATAGGTGTCAAATCAGAAAATAATAAATAGATAACATAAGATTTGCAGAGACAAGACACCGAAACTTTTTCGATCTTCAAAAACGAAAAAGCTTTGAAAAATATCACCATAAAAACAAGAAGTGTTAAAAGAATTAAGAAACACACTACAATACTATTCTCAGATAGATAACGCAAAACTGAAGCTCAAATTATAAGTATTTTTGGACAGCAACCCCGTTCGTGACATTAAACCCCGCAATGAAGGGATTTCTCCAATCCCACCCTTAACGGGATTAAACGTGGCGTCAAAATATGTATTATATTTTATATTTCGTGAAACAATTTTAATTTTCCTGGATAAAGAAATAAATGCATTTGTCTTTTGTATAATTAAAAGTATGCAAGTTGATTTTCTATTTCATGAGTTCTACCGACAATAAACTATGTCTTCCTTTCCTCCTATATCCCTCTTCCCATATCCTGCTTAATCGTACTTCAAACCAGAACACAAAGCCCACTAAAGAATAACGAGTATCACTTTAAGTTTTATACATTACTAGTTTTTACCCGCAGCTTCGCTCGCGCTAATGTGTACACGCCATTCGCATAGAGGCCGTAGGTATAAAAGTAGGTATATTGCAGATATAAAAGTTACTTCTCTATCCCTCGGGATTAGTATCATTTTTCGGAATGAGACGTACCCTATATCCTTTTCCAGACCCCTAGCAATAAGTGTACAAAATTTCATAACGATCGGCCAAATAGTTAAAGCGTGAAGGCGTCACAAACAAACAGACAAACAAACAAACAAACAAACAAGAAAACGAACAAATAAACGGACATTCGCATTTATAATAATTAAGATACGTACAATAAAAATCTCTTCGAACAAATTTTCGGTGCTACATTAATATGTAGTTAAAACGTAAAATTTCAATACATTGGTTATATTGGTTTGACTTTTCGGTGACGATAAATAAATTCATTCGTGCTTCCCGATGCCTTCATTTAGCTATATTTTGATTCATACAATTTGCAACATGTAAATAAAACACACGATTCAATATTTCGTACGATGCAACAATAATAACAACGGCGAATTTTAACGAACTGTAAACAAATTTAATTAATAACTTCGCAAAAAATATTATTGGAAAATTCGTCATTTTTTGTAATCCATTTTGTGTCTGCTAAAAGTTACCGGCCATTTTGTCCAATCAGATTAAATTAATGAATTTGATTTTCGTGTCCTATTTTTGTGACAAGAAGTAATTTAAGGACGTAGAAATAAATCGGAACTTTGGTATTTTTTTAGAAATGTTGATCTATCTTTTAATGGATATCGAGTCTATGTACGAGTATTACATAAAGCAATTTCCATATTCGTCTACATTCGTGCACGGCTTAAATATGCTTGTCATTGTTCGGCGAACTACTCGATGGATTGTTTGCCAGTCTAAATGTGGCATAACACATATTGTTCGTATTCATAGATCAATAAGAAATATTAGTTAATAAGTTTTTACCCGCGACTTCGCTCGCGCTAATGAGTACATTCGCACAAAGAACCCGTAGGTATCAAAGTAGGTATAAAAGTTTTCTATCCTTCGGGAGTAGTACGTTTTTGATGTAAGTAGTACGGGAAGAAACCATTAGAGTACCAACTCTATGTCCTTTTCTGGACCCCTTACTATGTGTGTGCAAAATTTCATAACGTTTGGTTGAGTAGCTAAAGCGTGAAGGCGTTACAAACAAACAAATAAATGGACAGTCGCATTTATCATAATTAGGATAACATAAGGCACAATTACTTTACTAAGTGTAACCCCACAATTTGGCATGTTTGCCTATTGTCTCGTCAACTTAGTACTAGATCGGATATCTATTTCTAACAAATCAATGGTTACGAAGCAAGAATTCTCCCCGCGATCTCGATAGGTCAATAAAGGGTATCCGCGTTTAACGGTAATCCGACACAGACTGACGGTTCATTCTTTGTCTTATAAATTGATACGTCCAGGGAGGGATGTAATTTTGTCGGATAACACATCTGTCTACCCTTAGAAGGCTAATGACTGACCGTTAACGTAACTAAAATAACTTTATAAAGCTGGAGTACCGATTTTTATAAACATGGATAAAATAAAATAAAGAACATTTTTTTAATAATAAGAAGATTGCCATTTCTTCGCGCGCAATTAAAATTGTTAAGAAGAATTTGGCAACGATACGTAGACAGAAGTAAATCTGAAATTTTGTAAAAAAAAACATAAACAATTTATAAAAAACGAAGTTTTTATGTAGATCTACGCAGATCTTTATCTTCATATTTATGATATCTTTATAAACAAATGCATCAAAAATATCAACTTAATTAACTTTATTGTGGGAATATTTACTGTTAATATTAGCTTTAGTGTTATATCCAAAGCCTAAATAAGCTGGTTTTGCAATATGAGAATTTTTACCTTGAGAAAAAAGTGTAAGCAAGAAAATAGCAGGATAACAACACATTTGTTTTGTATCACAGAAAATTTCGTGAGAAAAAATCTCGTATCAGTATAAACATAAGCCAACGTTCCTCTTTGATGCTAAGTAAAAAGTTTCATTTACATCTCAAACATCAAATGTGGCAGACATTTTTTTATATTTATATCTTAAGATAAGGCAGGTTACCCGATGGAAAGTAGTCACCATCGCCTATGGACATTTGTAACATAAGAGGACTCGCCAATGCATCGCCGGCTTTGAAGGATAGCTCTTTTTGCACCTTTGAAGAACTTCATGTCATAGCCCTCCGGGAATATCTCGGGAGGAAATCCATTACACATCATAGTTTCCATTAAAATATTTTGATAGATACGGCTCGTCTGACTCGTTTTGTCTGCCACAGCATGTATATTTATTTCCAATGAAATTTCTAACAATCAAAAGCAAGCAATTCTATTGGGAAATTTGACACTCATTCGAAGCTTAGCTACCTCGTATACACTAATTATTTTTCTTTTTTTTATAACAATGGAGTAGCAAACGAGCATGCAGTTCACCTGATGGTAAGTGGCCACAGCCGCCCATGTACATTTGAAATCAACCCTAGAAAAGAACAGAGTCTTACTTAAACTACAAATGCGTTGCTACCCGTGAGGACTAAGTAACACCTCGGATAAGTACGTCTCTCTTACTACACTCTACATACCAGAACACATCTGTGCTACACTGCTGTTATAAAGTAGAAGTAATGGTCTGATGTAAAAGGCAACCTGTCTGTATAAACGCAGCTTAACTTTGTATCTGACGTGTGAATGTTTAACGCTAATCCCTTATAAGACTGACGGTTCATTCTTTGTCTTATAAATTGATACGTCAAGCCCGCAATCTCGTAGCCACATCCATCCCTTCGCCCTAATGATTGATGAGATCGGACCGCTGACCGGTTATCTCGAATTTGCGGCCATTTCGCCGATGGTTTATTTTGCTCTTTGATACATTTTGCTCGTGCAAATCTATTTGGTACGTATTAATAAAATTGTCTGTGATTTCAATTACGTTTAGCTAGGTGTATGCAATATTTGGATGACAAAAAAATTGAATTAATTCGTATATTTTAAACACAAAACCAGATAAAGAGTCAAAATCAGTCCAGAAGCATAGATTCGTTATTTAAACGTGTCTGGCCATAGAATCAAACCTGGATCCTTTCCATGCCGCATATATAGCATCATATATAACAATTTAAGCGTAAAGATACAGCTTTTAAAAAGTTGTAAAGGAAATCTCTGACAGCATTGGCGATACATTACTAACTTTGCAATTGCAACATTATATATTTACAACAAATAAAAAATACTATAAGATTCAGCATACAGAAACTGAAGGCAAAGCGTCCAGTATATCAGATGCTAGATCAGATCTACATATAGTTCCCTTACACTCAAAGTTATACATACTTTTTATACACCAATGACCATTTTAAGACAAACCTATACCAGAATGTACGTAGAATTATGCCTCGGTTCTTAATAATATGACGCCTCGGTCCCGTGACCTAGTTTCACAACAATGGCAAGTACAAATGCATATTTCACAAATATAAAGTAAATATTGTATGTGTGCAACGCGCTGTTATTTTTCTGTTCGGATTTCAACATCAGAAAACATTGTCGAGTCGCTACAGTTTGAATTCAATGTCGTACGTTTTAGTGTTTTAATTAAAATGTGCTCTGTTTAAATTTAGATCTAAATGTTGTTTTTATCCCACTGCTGGGATAGACGCTCTTTACAATTGAAAGATGACAGTCTTGGTTATTCCTCATTACGTTACTAAAATTTGAATTGGTTGGGGAAGAAAGGGATTTTGCTCGACTATTTTCAGAAGTCTTCAAAGATATAAGGTTTTGAGAAGGATCCTTTGAAATCCATCGATAGCTGCGATTTAATGCGCTAAAGGCTTAATGCGCTAAAGGCTTAATGCGCTCTCCGAAACAAGGAAACAAGCATGAAATTTAAGCATTGCTGGTCACTCCTCCAGTTACTTACTTACCCTGAAGTTATTTAACGGTTTTACTACCTATATAAAGCGATTTTATTATGAGATGTGAGATTATTTGAAATCAGCTAAATATTAGGGGTGTCGATTCCTATTATATAGCGAGTTATGCATTCACTTACTAATCTTACTATATAATTCGAATCAGAAATACGAAATCACTCTGGTAAAATCATAAATAGGGTTGTGCCATTCGAAATAACTTTATTAATAACTTAAATTTTTGGCACTTTTTCTCCAATTTACATATTCTCCGAGAACTAATGGCCCCATCAAAAATATGAAAGGCGATTACAGAATTAATTAAGACTATAAGGCGAACACAAGTTGAAAATTGCTCAATAAAGGGCGAAAGGGAACGGCCTAAATGAAATGCAAATTAGGTAAAATTTATTTCCCGGCGGTCAGAAAAATAGCAAAAAAGAATATAGCGTGATTAATCACCGACGAGTCATATTTTCTTGAAAGTATCGAAATACCTCAGTAATAATGAGGTGAGGTTTTGAAGGATAAGTCCGATGATGGCAACCCTATTTGTGATTTTTTTTAATTTAATTTTTGAAGTTTTAGATTTTAATACACATTTTTATTTATGGCATTCACTTATTTTAGATAGCTGATGGTACTTATACATAATACTAGCCGATGCAGTGGCGACTCCTCTGATGTTGCAAATGTCCATAGGCGGCGGTGACTACTTTCCATCTGCCTTATCGTTAGGTTAATTAAATAAAAAAAAACACAACTTTTCCATAAGTATGGGACACTGCTATTAAGAAATATCAATTTGATTCAACCTACCTACAAGATATTTTAAATGAGATCATTTATTAAAATGTAAACTTAAAATTATATCAACAATATTGTATCACAGACAAATTAAAGCCGGCTTTTTGGAAGTACAATAATATATTATGACATTTTAATGTTCCAGTAGAAGCCAATTTAAAGTAAATCTATACAAATAAATAATATTGAAGTGTCTGTTTGTGATTTCAAAATAACACTATTTACTCAATATATATCGCATTTAAAAGTATACACGATACCTATAAAGAAAATGCAATTAAAAAAATATCTGTCTGTTTGTTTGGTTGAGGTAATATTCTAAATGGCTGGACCAATTTTGACAGGACTTTCACTGGAATAAAGCTGAAAGTCTAAGGCGTAATATAGGCTTTAATTTTTGAAAAATCCATTAGCGCGCGCTCCACGCGCATTCGTGCGCCGGCGCGGGATACCGGGACGACATATTTAAATATATATTCCTTTTTACTTTTTAAACGCGGATGAAACCACGGGTATCAGCTAGTCGTCAAAATAAATTTAAAAGACCAATTCCATTTGTAGGTATATAAAATAAATTTGCCAATGGGCATATTGAAGTGATGAACGCTTTGGACGCCCACCTCGCTATGAATATTCATTCAGTTAAAATCCAGATAATACGGAGGTATTACAAAATGTCAACCATATTGTGTTTGCGAATGGCGTATATCAATATTTTTATTAGTGTAGGATATTGTTGATGAAAGCGGTTGGTTTTTAGGGTTCCGTACGTCAAAAGAAAAAACGGAATCCTTATAGGATCCCTTTGTAGTTCGTCCGTCAAGATCCTTTCTCTGAGGAATGCGTGCAGGTGTTAAGCTAAAATTTATATTAAATACTTAGGTCTACTGTCTCTTGGAGCTGTGAAAAAATTAAACTTCTGTGCCAACGCAATCAAAAGATACCGCCGTTTATGCAGAAAAATTCCGCAAATTATAGAAACGCGCAAGGGAATCAAAACTCAGAATCTTGAAATTTGGTATGAAGATACGTCTCATAGCACAGATAAAGGAAAATTGCGGAAGCCGCAAATTTTTAGTTACATCATACAATAAAAATATTTTTAATATTTTTTGCTACCCCTCGGTTTTGTACGGAACCCTCCGTGCACGAGTCCGACTCGCACTTGGCCGGTTTTTCAAATGTAAGTAACTTTGTTGTCAACCCCCGAATTATTACGTAAGTTAAACAAAACCAGAGGTTTGTCCACCTCTCTCGCTCTGGTCAGATCAAGGGCGAATTGGTAGACTTTACGTACTTTCCTTCACCATTTACGTCACCTCTGAACATTTTTGGGACCAAAAGAGGACTTAGAGAAAACCTTGCTATCATAGTTCTAGCGGTGGCACCTCGAAAAATAGATTCTACCTTCACAACTTGCCTATTCGTATGCAAAGACGATAGTTGCGTGTTAACCGCACGAAAATTAGTTAAAATTCGTTCACAAGAATGATTTGCTAACATCGTCGCACGAACATGACAGCTGTTTCATGTTAGTTAAAATATGTGAATAAATAAAAAGCGGTGAAATAAACTTTTAAACTTCCTTTGGACTTATTAATGGCGGGAAAGAACGCATTTGTTACTACTATCGGATTTATTTTTACGTTGTTTAGAAGCTCTACATATTAAAGGCGGTTTAATCTATAAAAATGGCGTAAATGTAAGTCAGTTGGTATTCACACCCAATGTACCGAAACAGTGAAGTGTAAAATAGGTTGCGACGAAACCTCATTAGTAGAATTAGTGATTCCCACGTCTAAATGTTCCAACCACATCCACATATTTTCCCACGGCTGGGATATAGAGTATATACTTAACCATGGTGCTCTAATTTAAAAAAGTAAAAGTTTTAAGACACCATATTCTAAATAATATACGGACACACAATATTAAATTATCTAATATTATTATTTATTTTACGTATTTTTTTACAATATTTTGAGGCTACTGGAATTGAACCCGAAACTCAGAAAAATAAGGCATAAATAGCATAAAAAATAATAAACACACCAATTCCATTCACTTAAATTATATTCAACAGGTTGTACAAACTTAGAATAACAAAAACATGTACCTACATTTTATTTTCACGCGGCGGAATGAAAAACCCGAAATCCTTGAAGGTTTTCCATTAGCGTTTATGTAACGTGAAAACAACGTAACCTGCCCAAAGGGGTAGGTATCTGAACAGTTTGCCTTCACGTAATGAAAACCAAACACAACAGTCCGTAGCTTCTTGCTCTTGGAAATAACATGCGCTATATGTACCTAACGTGACCATGTAACTACATTGACAATACATACTTTTTTGTTAATTTAAAGTTACAGATGAGCCTACAGTTCATACATAGACTTATCTGAAGTCTATCACAGATAATTTGTAACAGTGGTAGAACCCTTGTGGTTCGGCTCCGGTGGAACCACCGCCACACCTACTTTATAACGTCAGAATTAAGCGCTGCTGTGTTCTGGTGTAAAGGGCGTAATAAGGGAGATATACTTATCCGAGGCGTTCCAACTTAGTCCTCAGGGGTGCGTTGCTAACGCATTTATGGTCAACCTCAGGTAAGACATTCTTACTTGGGGTTGATTAGAAATGGTATGGGTGGGAGTGGCCACTAACCATCCGGTTAGCTCGTTTGCTACAACAAAAAATAAACATAGCTATTATTAGCATAGACTACTTTAATTTTTGAAAAAAGCATTAGCGCGCGCATGAGGGCCCCCGCGTGGGAGAACAGAATGTATTTCTTTTTACTTTCTAAACGCGGGCGAAACGGCGGCGATCAGCTAGTTATTAATAAATGATACGAGTTATAAAACAGAATTTACTAAACTAAAATATATCTTCTATAAAAAGACATGTTTCCTAAAGACGCACATTGAATAGTTCGGAAAATCTATATTAGACATGAAGTATAAATAACGATATAATATTTTAAGAACATTTTGTATGTGACCTATATTGGGTCTATTAATACTCTATTCATGTACCGAACGGCCTAGATCCATGAATAATAGTCTAAGATCTATAGTTCCCGGCCTAATATTATATGACTATACGGTCGATCTGCCATAATCCATAAAGGGATGTGGTGATAAGGATTATCATAATTGGAGGTAAGTCTTGTTTACATTACCCTTATCTTGAAAACTTCTGGACAGAGCACACAAAAAGTTCCGCGTTTAATCTCCGTTTTACATGTAGATAAATGTCGAATTTTAATTTAGATTTTTACTAGCTTTTTCCCGCGGCTTCGCATGTCTTACATTACATATAAAAACCTTCCTCTTTAATCACTCTATCTATTAAAAAAACGCATCAAAAACCGTAGCGAAATTTTAAAGATCTAAGCTGTTTTTCGTTTTCTGTCAGTATGTATATACGGACAGACAGCGAAAAGTGACCTTGTTTTAAGTATACCATGTAGTGATTTCGTGTCTGGATGTTTATGTATAACATTAATTTAAAATTTAATTGAGTAGGTATCAAGATTTCTTTTAGGTACTGTAATTTTGTCACATTGCCAGTACGAATACATTGTCTGTCCTTTCACGTCATTGCAAATCTGACTGATAATCACTAAGTACCTAGACTACCTAATGATACCTGAACACATGTTTTTTTTGTGTGGCTTTATTTGATATGTATATTAACTTGAAATACAGCTTGACCTCTGTACAGTATGCGTATCCGTTCACGCAGGACCTCAATACAACGATTAACTATATACCCTTACTAACAAATTGATAAATTAATTAGCAATAATTGAATTTAAATCAGCAAAAGCGTACATACATGAACAAGTATACAGAGAGCCTCAATGTCAAGCCGTAACAATGAATCCACTTAGTTCGAGATCCCGTCTGTTTGTCTTTCATTCCGTCCGCGGCGTTGTTCAAACAAAACAAACAAGGTCAGGTGCTCTAACGGCTACCAGAACGTCATTTGAACTAAAGATAAGATTTTAAAGACACACTTCGTTTGATTGTGGTACGATGTTGCGGCGTTTCTTGTAGAATATCTTTAAGAGTCAAAAGTATCTTAACGCCAACGACAACTCCATCTACGAAATTGCTAGACTTTTATGTGTTTTAATAAAATAATCTGTAATTGTTTTTAAATGTATGTAACAAAAAGTAACAGCGTGAATGCTTAGAGCAGGAGCATTGATATACTATGTATTTTTACTTGTATATTAATGGTAGGCAGCTAGTACACGAGCGGTCACCGATTGTCATCGATTATTATTACGGCTTGTCGTCTGCGATTACCGCCACCTGTCCTTAGCAGCCCTGTACTAAAGGTGGTAGAGGCCTTCGTGGTTCGAATCCGAATGCACCACCGCTAAATCTATTTCTGCGTTATAACAATAGTGTCCAGCGCTGGTGTGTGCTGGATTTGATGAGTGTGCTAAAGGAGATATACTTGTACGAGGCGTTCCAAATTAACTGTAGCCGACGTCAGGTAGAACTGTGATCTTATCTGGAGTTGATTATAGATGTCAATGTTTGTCGATACGAATGGTCGTTTGTCTATTAGCTGACAGTCGCTCGTATGCGACATCTCTTAAAAGTTTATTCATGACTTTGCTATTTACATACGTATATTCCTTTAATAAATACGCCACCATCCAACCATTAAACCTTACAATCTAAAACCCTAACAGAAAATGCAAAACATCTTACTTATCAGCTTTTAGGAAATTGGTGAAAACGTTCCAAAATATTCAGTGCCGCATTGCATTGTATGCGGAAAATTAAAAAAGTTCCGAGCAGCCACTTGTCGCACGAGTGCCTGGTAACGAGTGAACTGTCCGGCGATAAAACGCGGCTTTTGAGTGTAAAAGAAACTTTTAAAACTACTTACTTTAAGATTTTAAAGTGTTTTCTATGAGAAGATGGTTTTCAAGCGCTGGACGAAGAGGTTACCATAAAAAGGTTTATGTTGTAAACGTTATAATATTCTTTTTGATAAATACTATTAATCATAAGATATGTATTTTTGATAGTGCGTAGTTTTAATATGTCTTTGTAATTGATTGATAGGTATATGCACCCATTTTCTTTTTACTTTATACTTTATGTATATGTATGTTGTACAATGTATACATTTTGTAGAAATTTTAAAATAAATCATAATATAAAACATTACACTTTATATTCTAAAGGTAGTGCAAATATTTGTAAGTTTACTTTCAAATTGAAAATAAGGCACATTAAATGTTTTAGGAGGTACGTATTTTAAGAGGACAAAAAAAATCTGATTTAACCTACAGATTAATATGATACATTGTAAGCATCATAATTACATGTTATTCGAGTCCTGTAGGTAGTCGAGTAGATTTTTTTTGTTTTTGTAGTTTGTAGTTTACTTGATCGAGGTAGAACAAGTCGGTCATGCAGGTTTTTTGGGCGATTCCGATGCAAAATATGAGGTAATTACTTCGTCGGTTTATTAGCGTGTGTTGGTATGTTTCTAAGAATATTTTACTAAGTAGTTTAAGAGACCAGCAACAAGGTACAGCAATTTAAGACGTGTTTATCGATATTATTTTCTTAAGCTCTTTTTTTAAGCTTATTTATTTGTGAATAATTTTGTATTAAAACGACATTGAAATTAAAAATTATCTCAATAAACACATTTTAAAATTTCCCATCTCTTCGAGGAAGATAGTTTCGTACTTTTCAAGGGTTAATACGACGAAAAATTGTTTTTTGTGAAACTGTATCATATTTTATATAGTGTCAAGTAAAACAATTGTGTTAAACCAATCACGATAGTTATAACACACATTTATTTCGAACATGAAATACATCCACACCTGGTATTTAAAAATAGTAAAGTCAAATTAAATAAATCACTGTATAGTATAAAACAAAGTCGCTTTGCGGTGTCTATCCCTATGTATGTTTAGATCTTTATAAGTACGCATATTTTGATGCGGTTTCTTTTTAACAGATAGAGTCTTACAAGAGGAAGGTTTATAATTTATTGCATGCGAAGCCAATGGCAAGCTAGTTAAGAATATAAGATTAAATACAAATTAATACAATCAATATGTAGGTAAAGTTAAAATATTTCGTATAAATGTATATCAAGCGAAAGATTCCATTTAAACGGCGTTGGAGCGTCAAACGAACAGTTAATTATTTTAAATCGACTATAATTAAGCATTTGCAAAACATTGGTCGGGAATATCACATTCCACGCAAAACGGACATGTGGGTAATTGGAAAAGTAAAGTGCTTTTTGAATAACCGCCGATGGACATCGATTGACAACGCGACGATGTTTAAATATTATTTTAATGTACTCTACGAGTTTTATTTGTATGTTTTAATGTAGTAAGGTTCGATTGTATGATATTGTTAACATATTTAATTTAATATTACACATCATCAAGCCCATCTATACAAATAAATAAAATTGAAGTGTCTGCTTGTGATTTCAAAATAACAATATTTAACTCGATGCATATGAAAGTGTAGACGATACCTTTAACAAAAATGCATTTTTTTCTGTCTGTCTGTCTGTCTCTCTGTCTGGCTGAGGTAATTTTCTAAATGTCTGGACCGATTTTGACTTTCAGTTGTTTTAAATATGTATTTCTTTTTACTTTTTAAATACGGATGAAACTGCGGGAATCAGCTAGTATAAGATAAAATTATTGTCTGAGACTTTTCACAAATAAGCTGCTATCCCCGAGAACTTAGTTGCATCGCTTCAAAAATATTTCTCTCTTAACACACTACTGTACCACTAAAGTTGAACCATGAAGATTTTAAAGATAATTTTGAATAATTTTAATTTGCAATATCAATTATCGATATCTCATAAAATATTTATTAGCTGTCATAATGCATTATGTCACACCAGAGAGCGCTGATACAGATGTTTTAATTGTATACATTATTGGTCCCTCAGATAGGTAATAACGATGGAAAGTATATATATAGGTAGGAAGATTAAATTAAAAGTGACCATAAATTAAATATTGGGTGAACATTTTCAATAAAATCAACTGCGTGTATCAGCGTCGTTAATTATTTTAATGAACGTAACCACCGCAGTGTGCGTATATCCGATAATATCAATATTGTTGTTTTCATTATAGCCCGTCAGTCCTTTCGGGTCCACTGCTGGACAAAAGTCTTCCCTATTTAGTTATTTTTAACCCCAGATAAGATCATAATCCTACTTGAAGCCACATGCGTTGCTACCCCTGAGGACTAAGTTGGAACGCCTCAGAAAAGTATGTCTCCCTTACCACACCATTCAAACAGAACACAGCGCTGAACACTGCTGTGTGGCGGTAGTGCCGCCGGTGTCGAACCACGAAGGACTCTACCTTTAGAGTAATGAGGACTTTTTCATGGTCACCGCGCCTGGCATGCGTATTGGTGACTGCAATGTGTATTGGTGGGAGATAGAAGACGCTGTTGTAATCTCCTGGAATTTGCACGTTAGTCGCCTCCTAAGACTGCCACGGGAGTGGAAGTAAATCTATATAACTAACACCACACGACATCTATGTATATATGAACTAGCTGAACCCCGTGGTCTCACTCGCGTTTAAAAAGGCAGGGGGTCCGCCACGTGGCGCGTGCGCTAATGCTTTTTTGAAAATTAAAGTAGCCTATGTTACGCCTTAGACCTTCAGCTATCTGCCAGTAAAATTTTCGTCAATATCGGTCCAGCCGTTTAGAAGATTAGCTCAGCCAAACAGACAGACAATTTTTTTAAAATGCATTTTCGTTATAGGTATCGTGTATACTTTTATATGCATTGAGTAAAAAAATGTTATTTTGAAATCACAAACAGTCACTTTATATTATCACTTTATATTTATTTGTATAGATATACGAGTTTATATCTTACTTCATACGTGTCAAGTCCGTAATATAACACTAGAAATATCTCGAGTGATTGTTAGATAGTTTGAAAGAAGATAAGAATACGTAACACACTTCATTAGACACTAGTGTTTCCCCAGAGTTTTTGTCGAAAAACAATATCGCTATTTTTGGAGCGAATTTAGTTGGGATAACCCCAACTAAATTCGCTCGTCCTACTGATAGCGACTAAACGACATTTTTTTTTCTTCGACATACAAACAATTATATTTATTTTCAGCTACTTATATTTTCTTTATAAGAAGACGAAGATTTCAATGTGACGAATGAAATTCTTTTGAATGAAGATTCTTTTGAATTCTTTCTTGTCAAATATCTTTGGTCTCGTAATATGACGCAACGGATTTTGATGCGATTTTTTTAATAGACAAAGTGATTCAAGAGGAAGGTTTATAAGCTAGTTCGTTATACGAGTTATTTTGAGCCTACTGTTTTATTCAAACAAAATATCAGAAAACTTTGCTTATGCTTTCCTATTCTACAAAATGGGTTTAATGAACTTATGTCCTTTTTTTGAGGTCATTTAAGTCAATTTCAACTTACTTTAACATCATCGGATTTCTCGCTACTTTTCAACGGTACGACAAGTCCCTTAGTAACTATATGACGTTTTCACCCCTGAACTTTTACGATTATGACACATTCACGTGATTTAACGTTCCCGTAATATTCCGTGTATTGCTGGTTATATTACGAGCTAGGCGTTATCACTACCTTCCCTTTATACACTAACGGAACAACTATATATTTTATTATGTTCTGGGAAAATATGAAATGTTACGATAGTTATAAGGAGGATAGAGTATTTGTCATATTTTAATTATATTTTTGGTTTATCTAAGTAAAATACTAGTTTATTAAATGCAGAAATATATTTTCTAATAATTTACAGCGTTAGTATTCTTAAAAAAATCTTTTTTCCGTCCGTCAAATTAAAAAAAATATTCTGCCGTATATCAGCATTCGTGATATGGCTGATGCAGCTTGGATAATGTTATTTAGTACCATCATTCTACTGCATGATTTATACTATAAAATACATTCCTACATATTTTAGGAATACAATAAATATATGCAAAAGTATTTATAAATATATAGGTAGTATTAGCAACTCTTTATAAATATCGAACAGTAACAGAAATGATCCGTGTGGCGGAAATGCCGCCCCATAATTTCGAAGGTAGCCGATTATAGCCCATAATACTTCCTAAAACTCCTCGTATAGGTACCTAATACTGGCCTTTAGTGAGATTTTCAGAAAGTAATTGTAGGCGTTACTTAAGAGACGGTTAATCTAATTATCGATTTAAAAATACCACAGTAATTAAAAACAAATCCTCAATTTTTAAACCGAATAGTTTTAATAGTTACATATATGTTACCATATAGGTACATATATGTTACCGTACGCTACCATATATGTGTACCTATGGTTTTTGCAAATAAATGGACAAAAAATATTTGTTAAAACTTTTGCGTTTAACACAATAATTGTCAGAATAAGTATTTGTAAACAATGTTATTGCGTAATTATTTTTAAGTGACGAGACCACGCGGCGACCGCGGTCCAAAAATTTGGTTTCACTTTAACTGTACAAAATTATTTAAATGAAATCGCTAAAATGAATTTATATTTGCTTTATTTATTTTTAAAAATATTTTTGTATTTTGTAATTTAATTAAGTAGCTAAAATATAACTTTAATGTACTAATACATTTCTGTTTTTAATTTAATTTCGTGCGATATGTTTGCTTTATATTAACTTAAGCAAACACAAGTGAAAGCAATAACCAATATAAGTAACCGACGAATAAAGTAAGAAGTTTACAAACCGTAATAATCTGCACCAATTTATTCATTCTCTAATATAAATTCCGGTAACTAATAAGCTATAAACTCTGTTATTTTAGGCGAAGCTCAAATATGAAATGCTAAACTTTAGGCGACCCTTTAGGTACCTCAGGCCCTCAGGGTTGAAATATTTCACAATTAAACCCAGAACACCTGCGCTACCATGACGAGCTATGAACATTCGGTGTATTATTGCCCTTTATGTCTCAGAGACGTGGCCTGAATTTTTACTCAACCCTTACGAAGATAATATGGAATATGACAAAGGAAATTACTGGCTTCCATCTGCGTCTTTATTTGCGTTGTTCATAAGATAGGGAGTGATTTGCCTAGTTAAATAAAATGCATAAAAATGTTGACACAGTGGAGATTTTTTTTAATTTTTCAAGAAGAATACGAGCATTCAGTTTACTAGACGTTAAATGGCCACTGCTGCCCATGCACATCTGTAATCAATCCCAGATAAGATCAGTCTTATCTGAGGATTGCAACCCCTCAAGACTCAAGACTAACTGGAAAGTCTGAAATAAGTATGTCTCCATTACCATACCTTACAGCAGCACATAATACTGCTGTTATTATGCAGAAAAGGATATAGCAGTGGTGCCTCTGCATTCAAATTAGTAAATCTATCATTTATCGAGGTACTATTTGAAATATAAATGACATATAAAAAACAAATGTACCTTTAAAATCAATACTGAAAACAAGTCCCAATAAATCAAGTAAATGTACTGTAAACCTCATAAAGCGTTCGAGCCAATACACCGACAGCGCTGACTGTCCAGTTCAGGGGAAGTCAACCGACGGAGCGCATACGAAGCTGTTTGTCATGCCGAGTCCACAGCACCCAATAACTGTCGGTTCTCAGTCGTAGCAACTGACCTGCTAAGTAATATACGTCTGACTAAAGTGCTACAAATGAAAGTGCTACAATATTGTGTCAGTTTTAATTTGTTTGAAATTATGAAAATTAAAAACGTGTTCCTAATATGAGATAATAAGAAACTCTTCAAAATACTTTATGCTCATAATATTTACATTTTAGTAGGATACAGGTAATTTTCTTTTAATGTTGTCCATGTTCAAAATTATGTTTTCTAGTCTAAAAGATTTAACTAAAAACTGAATACCAAATCTGTACCATACCATATTTATATCTGTGGAAATTTCTCATATTCTAATATCGAATGTACGGTATAAACCACATAGAGTGTGTTGAATTTGATATTTGATGAAAATATGATCCACAACATAATAATATAACTTAGGTTTTTCAATTAATCGTATGATATCCGATTTCAATATTTCAATTACCGTACAATCAATTATCATTCATCCATAAAAACGGTTCGGTATTATTAAATTTATCACAATTCGAACATTTTAAATTAAATGTTAACGAATTTAAATCACATGCGAAATATCTATTACATTTTAGCAATTTAAATTTTTGTAATAATATAAACATCTGGATATCGTAATGTTACAATATAATTATGATACAGTTACAACATTTATATGTACGACTTTTAATTAAGATTATAAAAATTATAGATTATGGTAAATTAAACATGACAAACTTTGATAATATTATCTCAAAGATGACATAGTTTAATTAAGTTTTACAGGAAATCAAAATTTTCGGAAATACCTACTTTAGAGTATGATTTAGACATTCTATCGCATTCTATACGCATAGCCTCGTAAGACGACATATACACAATAAGACGAATATGTAAGCACCCAGACCCAGAACAGTAATTCAAATGTTTTAAGAATTCATCAAAATAATGTAGGTCTCGATGAATATATTTTTAGGCACTAAAATAATTTCATTCCTATTAAAATAAGTTTTTCTTACGTTTGTTGGCTTTGAATAAAATAGGTCATTTTGGATTTACCACGTTTAAGCCATGTATATCTAATAAATAATGTAAAGCATCGCTTCCAGTGAATATCAACCTCAAGTAAGGAAGGTAAACAGGAAAGCTGTGACGTAAATAATTACACGCGCCGTGAGCACGGAACGAGTTATTAGGCAGAAGTGACTGCCCTTTGTTATGTTTCCAGTACCCTAGAGGGTCGAAGTTTGAGAACCGCAGGCTTTACTGCTTTATATTTGAGTTCACATTACTTTATACGTACAAAGTACCTAATGCTTTATTTAGTTACATTGAACTGCCATTTCGTATCCAAATGACATGAAATACTAAAATTTTATTTTAAAATAACTTTTGTGTTACATTGTTTCTTATGCATATCCCTCTATCAAAATATAAAAAAAAACTTTTTGCTAATCATGAAAACGGCTGAATTGATGTGAAACAAGAATTTTACCGTAAACCTTAATCCTTGAAATATTTAGGGTTGTTAAGTAAAAGTAATAACCGTCTACAGATAAGTGGAGCTTGTATTTTTAACTTATATAGCGTATTTTAATTATGCCCCGTCTATCTATCTGCATTAACTAATAATCCGACTCACCAGGCTGGTTTTCACTTAAACGTTAAATTGGTATTATCCTCTATTTTCGTTATGCTCTCAAAATTAAATTATAACGTATTTAAATAACGTTTTATACGACCATCTGGAGGGTAAATGTTAAACTTTGAGAGCCGCTGATATTTTATTCCCTTTTTTGCCTGTATTTACATCCCCTCGCTTTTTGTGAGAAAGGGTGCAATAAGCCGGGGTCGGACTTGGTTAAATTGTCATTATTTGAACCACTTCTCACTACTACATATTAATGAGGTTTTTTGTTGCTTTAACTGAGTGGTCTATATTGAATTTTGTTATTTTTGAATAATAGATCGTGTACCAAAAATATTAAACAGAAAAGAAAGGTGATATCTATATTCTATACATAAAAGATACGCGTAATATTTATCTTAGTCTTCTGTAATGTCCTTTTTACTTTTCATCCGAAGGAAGCATATTTGTTTGTACAAAATAATATATGTATGTCTTTATTGTAAATAAGACTACAATATCTTTATAAGATCTTTGCCAATACGTTTAGCTTGGCTACACTAGTTTATGGAAAATTGTTAGGTGTGACGGAAAAAGACAAAGACATCAAACGTATGTAGATACCGTATTTCCTTAAAAAACACCCTAGAAAGGTTAAAAAGATGATTTTGCTAAGTAACTGTAAACTTATGAGACATAATAAAGATTTTTGAATCATAAATAAATAACAAATATTTGAAGGCGTAGCGTGAATTATACATACAAAAAATTACTCATATCTTTAGTTTTCGACATACAAAATACTCATATTACTAAGAATAAGGGTCGTAAGTATATTTTATATCTCAGTCGCTTGTAGAATGGCAATTTAATACTTAACGACTTACAATACAGGGTAATTTGGTGGAGCAGATTTTCATAAGCACAGCTTGCGGTCCGTTCCAAGTAGTGTAATTGAATAATAATGGTTGTTAAAACAATCCTTTAATTTCCTTCAATCACCCCAATTTACGTAAAACATACGAGAGCTTGCAAATGAGGCCTGTGACACGAAACTCATGAAATGTGAACACGCAAGGATAATAAAAAAAAATGAGCTTGACATTGCATTTAACCTGTTTTATGGACAGTTTATAGAAAAAGAAATTATCTATACAGTATATAGTAATATAAGTAATTTTATTAAAAATTTTGGATCGCAACTGTCGGAGAAATTATAAAATATGGTTTATTTTGTAGGAGCCCTTTTGTCAATTTTTTTTTAAGGTTTATTTCGTAGCTGCAAATTAAATTTCGTATTACAAATACCTATGGATCTGGGAGATGCAAGTTAGACAGAAAAATAAAAAATAAGATTTTAAACTATTAACTTTAAACGTAGCAATGTCTAACAATAATTATGATAAGAAGTGACAGAGTAGTAACAGAGTAATAAAAATAATACAAAAAATAAAGAAGTAACTACACTTCTCTAACTGTTTCACCTGTACCAAAAAATGTCAGTATTTCTTAACAATTAATGCAACTCAAAAAATGTTCTAACAAAAATTTGGCAATCATTAATTCTTGACAAACTTGAGTCCGCTAACGGAATTTCCGCAAAGACACCATCAATACATGAGACCGTAGAAAACAAAACTTTTCGAATAAAATATACCCCAACCGGAACCATTTCGGACTCGGTCCGAAAATTGACCCACCAAGCGAGCACAAGTGTAATAACGGGTCTATATCCCGACTTAATAAAATCTCCGTATGGGGATTGGAACAGTGGAAAAAACAGCGTCGTTGGTCGCCTTTAAAAGACTAAAGTGAAGGCGTTATATATTTTAATACTATTTTTATAGATGACGCTATATCGTTTGTGCAAGAATTTTGGGAGATCTCTTTGTGTTTATATTACTTTTAACTTTTTTGAGTGCAATTTATTTTTACGATTATAAATTTCGTATGTCGTCATTATGGTCGGTATGCCAGAAAGACATAATTTTGTATTTGCCACAGCGCAGGTACTTACTGAGAAGTTATTTTTTATCCGTACTTGAAGAGGTGAAACTTATGTAACAGAAGTAAAAAAATATTACCGAGTCAATGCTACCCAATTAAATGGTGATCATAGCAAGTGGTTGTTCAAATTATTCAAAAGAGAATGAACTGTCCATGAACTTATAAACCCTAAACCCAACATAACCTCGATCACAAATCCGTTGGCGATACTAATAATACCTACTCGTAGATCAAACACCTCACACGTGAGTAATTTGTAATATTGAGTGTACCTCCTGAGTCCCTTGAACTAAAATTAGAAAACGTGTATAAACATTATTAACCAATGACACCAAAGTCTTTGATACATCACTTCACTTTATAACGTCCTATAAGACCCAAAAGCGTATAGTTACCGCGATTAATTGGAAGAGCCAGTGCCGAGACAGCCCACTTTGTCTCCCGAGGCGGTATTAATAGAGTTATCACACAACTATATTTATCAAGGATTTGACGGCTCGCGAGTGTTAAGGCTTTACAAGGAGGCTGACGCACGCTTTAGTTTCTGCTCGGTATTTCTGATGTATGGGCGTAATGATAGCGAGCAATTTTTTTTTTATATTTTTTTTTATTAAACAATCACTTCGTTTGTTTTTGTTATTCTTATCTGGAAAGCCACTTACCTAATCTGAAATCATAGAGGTGCAAGGAAGATATTAATTTATACGCCATCTTGAGGCGTACATCATAAATAGTTAGAAATACTTTTTTACAAGTTACAAATTTACAATTTACTTAATAATTAAATTAATTGTTTAATAACTTGGCGCTGAAGTTGTATGAAAAATTGCAAAATAACGAAAGTAGGATAGATTAAATATCCGAGAAACATCTTTATTCTAAAAACAATATATTAATATAAATAAAGCTCTCACAACATCCTTTAACACAAGCGTACGACTTCATAATTAATCTGTCTGCTGTACAATCAATAATGATCCGCTTTCCGCTTCAAATAACACCCTACCTTAACATACACCGCAGCGCCTTTGTTTCGCGAAGCTAGCTTCCAGGGAAGGAGTAATCTCGACAATATTTCAAGATGATCTATACTCTCTATTAGCTGTATCTCAGGCGGAACTCCATTTTAATCTTTAAGGTTTAAAGATTCTGAAGTTAAACGCAGATATTGCTATTGAAATATGAAGATAAACTTCGGTTGCAGTCGCATATTGGTTTTTGTGAATCAGGAGTTCGATGTTCGGATATAGTTGTGATTTTACGTTTCTTTTACAGGTTCATAGTTATTGGATTATATACGATTTTCGTTTATATTGCATCATGAATGAGATTTTGTGTCTTGTAATTTTTTTTACGTCAAATGTAAGTCAGTTTTAGTGGCCGCAGTAGACATGCTGTTTTGCAAAGTAACTCTGACGCCTTGGAATATTTAAAATAGTTTTGTTTGGTTTATATGATTTGTTCCATATTTTTTTACTAAACTTAAGGAGGTTTTGAAAATATTGTTTTTCTACGGTCACAGTCAATTTATCTCTTGCGAGTTTTGCAGACTTAGTTTATGTTTACATTTAACCATGCGACATGATTTAATGTAAGCTGCGGCCAAATATTTTAAACTGTTATTTACGCTTTTAAAAATTACATTGATATTGAAATATAAATTCAAAATTTTTAGACCGTAGTTGATTTCACTTAGAAAATATTACAACACTATTTAATGTAAACAGGAGGTTAATATTCTACATTATTAGTCTATATTTACGAAACTTTTTAAATTAAAAATTATTCATTTTAAATATTTACCAACCTTTATGCACTAGATTGTTTCATATTTTTTCCATTCTTAGTTTAAACGCGTTTTATATTAATTTTTCCAAAATAACTTATTACGTGCACGATACGTACTTTAAAAAAATTAAACTCAAAAATATTTTATTCAAAGAATATTCTTTACAAGAATTTTTTTGAACTCTTTTTTAACTCTTTAAATAAATGTACGCAAGTTTTCTTTAACACCTTTAAGTAAATTACTTTAAAATCTTAACATCCGTAGTGCATCTGTGGAAACGCCCAAAACTTCGAACTTAACCACTGATTTCGCACAACGACCAATACACGTCAGCCACATTGCTACACCGTTCAAATAGGTCACTACAAATACAAACTGATGATTGTACCAAAAGCAGTACAAAATGCTCACGCGCTCTATTTCCGCAAAATTGTAATACTTGAATGGCGGATCGAAAATTCATAAATGGCATATCGTTTGAAATGCATACCAAAATACAAATTTCATACTGACCACACATTTTCCTCTTTCGTATCGAAATTCAGAATTTACGCTGCCAATGTGCCTTATATTACACAGACGAAGTTGCCAATAGATTCCTAATATTGATTTCATAATTTATACAAAATGAAATTAAAGTGTCTGTTTGTGATTTTAAAATAACATTTTATTACTCAATGCATATAAAAGTATAGACGGTACCAATAACGAAAATGCAATTTAAAAAAAATGTCTGTCTGTTTGGCTGAGGTAATCTTCTGAACGGCTGGACTGATTTTGACGTGACTATCACTGGAAGATAGCTGGAGGTCGAAACCGCGGGATTAGTTTTAAGGTTTAATGTAGATATCAAATCAGACAGAGTTCGTATGCAGTGATTATAATTATTCTGGTCTGGCAAGTATAGAGTTTTACGTTCAATCCCTGGCCAAGTATACTTCTACATAACGAATTTACATAGTGCTCTGTTTGGCACCTTTAGACTTCAACTCCTATTTTAGTATGTGGCTTCACTGTAAAAAGGGTTAAGCGTTTACCGTTAAAACGTTATTTAAGATAAAATCTTCCTCAAAAGATGTATCTTTTTACAAGATACGAGACTAAGCGAGACTGTTTAAGCCCCTTTCTTAACGTAGATAAGATCGCTCGCGTCTTCACACAACTTCTTTCATTCAGTAAGTCAAAGGCGGTACTCGTGTCACTTGACACTATAAGGATACACTTTGGATTAAATTTATGAACGTATTTTTATTTTAGACTAGTAATATTATCTTTAAAAAACACGACCGTTTAAAATTCTTTTATTTCAGTTTTCAGACACCTTATGTAAAAATTATATAGCCTATGTCACTATGGCAATTCAAACGAATCGACACCTCATAAAATCCGTTAAACCATTTGGGCTGTAGGCATACAAACTATGTATGTATCTCTTCTTTCAGAAGACCAAAAGCGATACTTTACTTTACCCGCACTTAAGTGTAGGTATTAATATGTATTTAAATAGTTTTTTTTAGAAATATATTTAAAGGTTTTACTACTATATTTTCATGACTGCCATTGTTTCTTTTATTTATAATGAAGAATTAAAATATGAAAGATATTACTTTCATATAGTTTTTAATATTTACCAATCTATACGCAAATATAACACAAATTACTTATTTCAAAATTAACAGTGATCAAAAGTGGTATTGTATTGAAAAGCAAAGTTTTTCAAACGCGTCCTTAACGTAGATAAGATCGCCCGAGTCTTCACGGGAGCTATTAACTCGTGCAAAGCGGGCATGCAAACTATGCATGTGCGAGTCTGCTTTCATGACGTCAAAGGCGGTGCTTCAGCGTCAAGTGTATCTTGCATATGCGCTATTAGGGTTGGATTATTGGACAAAATTTCTTTTACCGCCGATTTTCTAGGCTTCGTCCACAAAAATGTTTATCATTGTTTAACATTGTTGTGGACGAAGGTACATTTTTGTTTTTAAGGCAAATCTATATCTATATTAAAACGCAAATGCATTGATTTTATAGATCTTCTTTTGTGAGATACAAATTACGAATTAATTATGTGTTGGCGCTTATATCACCGCGCCAACACACCACCAGAGGGCAGCAGAGTGGCGCTACCGTCGCCCTCACCACAGCGCCCTCTCAAACCCATTCTCCATTACTCATGGCAAATTCGCAAGCATCCACATAACTCGAAAAACACTAACCGCGCCTTAATTTTTTCTTTACAATTGAATATATGCCTTGTCGTGTGAAGCCGTTTTTTTCTTATGTTCCCTTAACGAACATTATGTTTATATCAAATCTATAATTTAAATCTATAATTATTAACAAGAATAGGAAATCAATCTAATAAAGTTTTATTTTTTAGTTTTGCATTAAATATTATAACTTCATATAATTTATTTCAGTAAGCGAGTTCACTCAGCTTACAAACTAAATATAAATGGGACCATTTCAATAACAATTTACTTCTAAATCACTTCAAAGTCCCCACAAATATTTCCTACACCAACCAATATACAAAAATTAACCGAAAAGCAATATCAACCGCAATAAATTACTAACACCGCACTAAAGATCGGATACAATTAAACCGAGCAATAGAAGTCCCGAAGTAATACGTTACGAATGGGCCTAAAATTACAACATCCCGTATTACCATTACAAAGGTCTGGGGTTGTAACCCCTACCATTACTTAGTGGCAGGTTAATAAAATACTTTGTTGGAATTTTAACGCTTTCCTTGCTAGAAGTTTAAAAATTAGATCTACATTATAAAAGTTTACAAGACCGTTTATTTATAAATTACCTTAAAAATAACAAAAATATACATCATCCTGTATTCAAACAATATCCGAAAAGCAATATCAACCGCAATAAATTACTAACACCGCACTAAAAATCGTATACAATTAAACCGGGCAATAGCAGTCCTAATGTAATACATTCAGGCATTGGAGGTCTTGAAAACGTTACGAATGGGCCTAAAATTACAACATCCCGTATTACCATTACAAAGGTCTGGCTGTGGCCCTATCGTCCATTACTTAGTGGCAGGTTAATAAGGTTCTTTGTTGGAACCCTCGACGCTTTCACAATTTCCCCGTGAATGCAGCTTATCTCCCGGCTTGTTTGCTCTAGTCCCCGTAAAAGAAGCAAGATGCACGCCAATTTTTGCAGCGTTAGTTGGTAATTATGGACGCAACGCGACATACCAAGTACTTTGTGATAAAGGAAGTCTTTTGATGTAAAAATTATTTCACTAACAGCACGGGGCTTTATGATGTAAATAAAAGTGTAGCCCGTTGACACAGCCCGATAATAAGTTATCAAGATGCTCTCCCTCAAATCCGGGAGCTTGGATAGCCCACTCGGGGCGAAATGGAAAATTAATGGCGCGGAAGTAAAAGTCTTGGATCAACGCGAGACAATAGGCTGGGAACTTCAAAATTGATATTAATAGAAATATAAAGTGCGGAAATTGAGCCTGTAAAGACATGTCAGTGAAGTACTTTTTTGTTACGCTGTCATAATATAATTTTACTTTTACTACCTATTTATTTTAAAGTGCTTTATGTGGAATACTTTATTATAATACAATTCTGTACAACGTCAGAGTCAATTTGCAAGATCGCTGCATGTTGCTACCTGTCTCTTGTGCATGACTCTTGAGTCGTTTCGTACTATACTTTATGCTACAAAAGCAAAATAAATCTTAGTATTCTTCTTGTACATGTACTGTAGTTCTAGTATATATGTATCTATACTATAGATCTTATGGACACAACACAATACAATACAAGGTATAAGACACAAGACGCTTTCTACACTCATAGCCCCATAGTAGGATTTTCTCCTATGTCGTGGGTACCATGAATAAAGACGAATACACAGACACCCAGACCCAAAACAGAAATCTAAACTCATTCACATATCTGTCTGGCCGGGAATCGAACTCGGCACTCACTGCGAGCCGGACCAGTATGGTGACCTCTCCCGCCACGGAGGTTGTCAAAAGGTATAGAACAAAAATATGTTATTTAACAAATGTAGGTATAGAATTACCTATCTCTCCCGATTTAAGTGTTTCGCGCAATATGATCTAGTTTAAATACTATCTAAAATTGGAACATAGATGCAACCAATTTGTAGTTCAAAAGCTGTTAATCGGACTATACGATCTTTTGATTAAACTTGGGTTAAATTTGTAAACTCATATAAATTTGTATTACTGTTTTCTAATAATACTCATGTTTACCCATGTTTTCCCACTCTTGAGTGTGGGATTGCTAGCCATTCAATAAGGGCTAATGAACATTATAACAGATATTCCAATGCTTTTCTTTTAATGATTAGGCTTAGGTTTTTCTTTATATCGTGGAGGTAGCAAACGAGCATGCAGCTCACCTGATGGTTAATGGCCACTGGACTTTTGTAATCAATCCTAGATATGATCACAGCCGACCCCAAATGCGTTGCTACCCCTGAGGAATAAGTTGGAACGCTTCGTATAAGTATGTCTCCCTTACCACACCCTTCTGACCAGAACACAGCAGCGCTAAACACTGCTGTATAAACGCTGAATCACCTCTGGAATTCACAGCTTACGTGTCTACAAATTTGCTTTCCTATATCCAAATTTGTTTCCCTTACCGATATTCCGTTAGTTTACTCAAAATTGAATTCGTGATCCGAACGCAGGGTCACTGGCCGTTCCAACGTTATTAAACTTAAATAACAACGTCAATTCATGCAGAAATTTCCTATTACGGGGGGATAGAAGGAAATTCTTATCATGAGAGATTATTGGGACGGGATTAATATCTATCGGTGGCGCCAGCGCTCTAGATAGGATTTTTACCGGATGAATCCTTTGTGGTTTGTGCCATCTTGTTTGTTAGCGAGATTGGCACCGAACGGAAGATGATAGTGAACATAGAATAGGGTTGCAACGTTACTACCCCTATAGAGTATTGTGTTATGTATTATAGAGAAATATTAAAAAATACAAATTTGGAGTGCTTTCAAAGTCGCTTCGGTAGCAGTGGTTTTTAATATTCAAAAGTCTTTTTCTGCGAAATAAATGTTAGGAAAAAATGTGCCTTAACCTAAATAATAGCCTTAATAGGGGGTAGAAATGTCTACAAAAAAGGTCTTCAGATAATATGCAGGTATGTGTGAGAGTTTTTTCCTAAAGTACATAATATATTTTTTACATCCTTTTAAGAAATGCTATTTTTCTTATTTATTTTTTTCAAATAAGGAGCAACCCTATTGTAACAGAAAATTTCTGGTATCACGCGAAAATCGCATATGGGTCTTGGACTAGTTTTAATAATGAAATATTCAGAAGCGATGTTGAAAATCCTTGTTGCAATGGCTGACATGTTGAAGGCATTGTCCCAATGTACAGACATGTATATTTTATTTAGACTTAAGACAGCTTTAAGACTATATGACAAATGCCTAATGTCACCAAATTCTCATAGCTTACTTTATACATATAAAGATGCAATTTTAGTTTTATAATTATGATCACAATTTATATTTGGTACATACACAACTACGTAAATAACATGATACAATGACGCCTGAACAAATATATGTAGGTACGAGTAACATTTAAAACAGTAAATAATACTTTATATACTCAGCCCTATATACTCCTTTTTTTAAAAGATAGAGTGTTTCAAAAGGAAGGCTTATATGTAATTTTACGTATGCGACGCCCGGGGCGAAAGCTAGTTTTCTATAAATCATTGCATGGTTACGAATCGACCTAGGTATCAGTGGTTAATAAATCAGTACGGTTACGGATAAGAACAACAATATCATCGTATCTTATAGTTAAACGGAACAATAACACTTATTTGGTGAGGAGCAGAATTATCGCATACATATTCATAAGACTCGACTGCTTCGGGCCTTTCAGCCCGATACGTTCCGTGTTTTGGCGAGAACTCATTAAAATTCCACACTTCATAATAAAACGTTAAGGATTTTTGTCATGTATGAGAAGATGTCGTGCGGTAGGTGCTTTCATTATTTAAATTAGAATTTGAATGTGTTCGCCGGATCAAAAGGGCTGCCGTATTAGGGTTTGTGTTAAGTGGATTTATTTATATACAAATATATAAATAGCTATATTAATATGTAATTCTGTGCTGCTTTGTTAAGCTACTTGGTCTAAATAAAACATGTTTTTTGAAAAAAAAAAACGGTAACACCGTTTATTTCTTAATATGTCTGCGATAAAAAAAAAAATTTAACAAAAAAATAACTACTTCGTAGTCACAAAAGAGTAAAAAATAATTCAA
The DNA here is from genome assembly GCA_018251915.1 of Urbanus proteus proteus. Taxonomy (NCBI): domain Eukaryota; kingdom Metazoa; phylum Arthropoda; class Insecta; order Lepidoptera; family Hesperiidae; genus Urbanus; species Urbanus proteus. The sequence goes on from DWPV01000079.1 coordinate 41,414, forward strand.
TTTAATTTATATAATTGTTATTTTGGAAACAAAGAAATAAAAAAAATAATTTCAGTACATAGTCCTGAAGTCGGTGATATTATATCGCTGAATTACGGAGTAAACTATGCTAATATGAGATAGCTTCTCTTTCTTTGGGAAGTCGGATAAAAACTTTATATGGGTAGGATTCACTTATAGGTATCGAATAAGATACATTCAATAAACTCCAAAAACACATCAGTATTAGTTATCCCTTTTTCAAATAAGCCATTTAATTAAAACAGGTATAAAAAAGCAAACATTGTACTAATAAATTTCCGTGTATTTAAGTCTTCCTTAAACGCGTACGTAAGCTGTAATTTTTCGAAATATAATTCAAATTTCGAGCTGATGTGTGCAAAGGGTTTATTCAAAGTCCTTGTGTTGTTTGATAAGCAAATTAGCATTTAGATTGCTTCTGGTAGTGAGACACATGGTTTGACAATTCAAATAATTTGCGCAGCTTGATCAAATGTTTAACGACTGCAGTTCTAGGAATGGGACTAAGATTTAATTGCGAGATGCGAGCGTTTCCAGACTCGCTGTTGAGTTGCTGGACCTGTTTGAATCTTTGATATTCATATTACGTAGGTATTACAAATCTACAAATAAATAAAATTGAAGTGTCTGTTTGTGATTTCAAAATAACAACTTTTTACGCAATGCGTATGTAATTATACACGATACCAACAACGAAAATGCAATTAAAAAAAGTCTGTCCGTCTGTGTGGCTGAGGTAATCTTCTAAACGGCTGGATCGAATTTGACGTGACTTTCACTGAAAGATAGCTGTCTAGGGCGTAACATAGGCTACTTTAATTTTTTTTAAAGCATTAGCGCGTGCTGTACGTTCATGCGGACGCCTTCGCGGGATATCACTTACATTTAAGTAAGTCCTTTTTACTTCTTCAACGGGAATCAACTAGTTTCAATAATATCAAGCGTTCCTTATTTTGCCATATTATACACTCGTAATTTGATACCGTATAGATCAGTATAACATTTTAAACATTCTATTTACATTTATGACAACAAAACATTGTTGAGCACGCGTCAACAAGGTGTGTTCAACAATGTAACCACAAATAGGCAAATGTCAACATAAAAATCATTTAAGATTCCATTTCCGTTCAAAATAGAATTTCAAATATTTTAAAAACAATTGACAAAAATAGACAAATATTTCAGCGTTGCAGCTCCAAATAGAATAGAACGAAATTCAATTTCACGTACGTAAAAGTCTTATTCTCGAGTCAATGGTTCTCGAAGTATGTGTTCAAAATCCTTGTCGAGTTTGACGTAGAAATATTAGCATTTAGATTAAGTCTCTGTTGGTGAGACACATAGCGTTCACAGTGGACCAATTTTTCACAATCATATTGGGGAGGATCTTCCAATCGTTTCTCTTTCGCAACTGAATATATGCTATGAGTATAAATGAGAAAAACGTGAGCGGCAGTATAATATACTGATATTACAGATTTACTCACAATTGCAATAGGTTCTACGAAAATTTTAAACTCCTAAAATATAATTAGAAGAATTGCAACGAATAAAAGATGGTTAGTCAATTTGGCATAACTGAAAAGGTTAAACAAAATTTTCTAAATTTTATGTTTTGTTAATTATATTTGTCATCATACCTCTAATACATAGGTAAATTTTTATATAATCTATATAATCAGACCTCAAAGCAAGCTATAGTAGTACTGCGAAGAGTACAATCGTTATATTCCAAAGAAGCCACGATCCTCCCCAAGGACACAGAGGTTGTACCTTGAATAACTTCAAAGAAAGACGCTGCATGTTAGAATAATCTTAAGGCGACCAACCAGTGAACGTTCATTTTAGACCAACGGCTACAACGTCATAGTAAAACCAAATTCAATCTAAGGCCACTGACGTCTTCGAGGAATGGCTAAATGTACGCTAAAATCCTTGTCGCTTAGATTAGCATTTAAATTATGTCGGAGGCACATGGGTTGGGCGCTTTGCATGGTTTGTGTTTGCGGTCGAATTTTACGGTCATAATTGAGTTGCATACTTTATTCTCATTGGACTTCTGTTTAATAATGTTTGGTGATTTAAGCTCGTGTTACATGCTAATTAAATACTTATTTATCTTAATTGATTGTCGTGTTTGTTTGTTGATGTTGAAAGTGTTTTTAGTTACAATATTTGTTTTTGCATGTTTTTTTTTGGTACTAAAAAGAAGCATAGCCCTTTTGATATTAAATTTAATAGGTAATATGGTTATAGAACCAGTTATAACGGCACTATTTCGTTCCTTTTCCTGCCTTACAATAGTATTCATGGCTTTCTGGTGTATAATTGTTGAAGGTAGAGATAGTCAAATAAAGCATTCTAACTTCGTCCTAATCAATAGCAATACTTAAATGGACTCTAAACACATTAGTGATTTTTGGCCATTTCAAAAAACAAAGTAAAGAACATAGATTATCATGATGTTGCATCTAATGGAAAAAACTAATAAGTACTTTTGTTACTACAAACCGCATACGTTAGTTAATTTTACAACGTAAAAATATCCAGCTGTTACGCTATAAAAATAAATTGCGCCGTCAAAGTGACAACGTATTTGTCGGCAAAGGAAACTTGTTGGTTATTCACGTCGGTGGCGCAAATTAGTTTGTCCCATCATATCCATTGATCGTACGCTTACGCCACCACAATATGACATACGCTATCCCCTGCATATTAAAATGCAAATCGAAGTCGTCGGCGGCGGCGTAATTTTTTCGACGAATCGATCCGTCGATCGTAATCCACAAGGGCATAGTCACGTTTGTAATATTTTCGTCGGCCGTCGTAAACTTATTCCAATATGTGCACGCGTATTCGTCGGCGCGAGCAATAAAATTCTTAATCGAAAATTAATGATGCTGAGTGCGGTCGGTCGGTGTTGAGATGAGTCGTTTGTTTCGGTAATTTTGTGGAGTCGGCTTTCGTTGTATCTTTACGTTCATTAATTGCCTTCATAAGTTCGCCGTCGGTCGTTTTATAGTCGACGCAGCCGCTTCTCGCTTATGCAAATGATACACGCCACGTGCTAGTAACGATGTCATTACAATTTAAGAAGTAAAACAATAACTAAAAGGATGAGCTCTCGGACGTGTAGATATAAATAATTTTAGGTTAAGTATTTGAGGGTTCATGACATCTATTTTTGTCCCACTGCTGGGCACGGGTCTCTCCTCAGTGATTTAAGGTCTTAGTCCACCACGCTGGCCAAGTGCGAATTGGTAGACTTCACACATCTCTGAGAACTTTTTTTTAAGAACGACAGATGTGTAGGTTTCCTCACGATGTTTTCCTTGACCGTAAAACAAGTTATAATTAATTTCTAATACGCATATAAATCAGAGGCTCGGGATTTAAATCTCGTATTCCTCGATTGAGAGGTCAAGTTTCAACTATTAGGCTATCACTGCTCGTATTACTATT
>DWPV01000080.1:0-44764 GCA_018251915.1 Urbanus proteus proteus
TCATATTGGGCATTATTCAAACTGCCCGGGCATTGTGTATAATGACCAATTAATCACTTGGTCCATAACATATACATTAACGTGAGCGAAGCCGCTTTCAAAAACTCGTACATTAATATAGTTTTATTAAAAAAAATATATGTCACCTAGATTAATCTTATAAATAATGCTATTTTTATACACAAACAGGTATAGCTAAGTTGAGACTCCTACAATTATCTGCACACAGCTTCCTCGTGCACTTAGGTCACTATTCACCGTCAATCGATCATGATTTTCTCATACATATCTCACCATAAGTGATGATGTAACTTGTATTCCTATAGCAAAGTCTAGTGCATAGGTTCTCAAACTTATTTCATCAACCTGTCAGTTTCATTATTCTTTCTAGGACCACTTTGAAAACCCATTATATCCTGTTCATTTACAAAGATTTTGAGGAAATAATTTATAGTTTTTATACAATCATAAGGCAAGAAATAAGATGAAAGTAATCAATGTAGTGTAGATTTGAATAAGTATTAGTTTAGAGATTTTGCATTAGTTTATAACAGTATGGAAATACATTAGTGATCACCCTTTTTCTCTCTCTGTTATTTGTTCTGAGAGCTTTACCGTCCCCGGAAAGCCCTGAGCATACATAAAATCATTACCGCCCACTTTGAAAACCACTGTCCTAGTGGTTGGCTAGTTACTAGTGTTTGTCATCATGTAGTCATGACTCAGACAGGGAAAAGAAATTTTTATGTACACTGCGGATTATCTCACGGTTGACTCTGGTGTAATTATATTGACCACATTTTTCTTATTATTATTGTCCCTACAATATCCCTATATTGACTAAATAATTTTAAAAGTACTTAAATGTTAATTATAATAATTTTAATATGGTGAATGTCAAAATTGACAACAGCAAGCGGTACCCAGCAGTGGGACATTAATGGATTGATGACAAAAACAAATTTATATCAAAACTGTACTTTCTTTCCTGTCTTTGTCCTTTTTATTATTTCTGTGTTATTGTGTCTCATAATATGCCACATTTTTTAAATAAAATCTTTAGTAACATTCTACAAGTGTATAAACCATAATTTCAGAGGAACATTTTGATTAGTTAGTAATTTTACCTGTGCTTATCATATAAGGGGTCATGTGTTGTTATTGTAGAAGTATCATGTGGTTTCAATTTATCTGTATATTTTAGTAATAAAGGATAAAGTTCACAGGTTCACTGTCATAGTTAGGTCTACGCTAGAATTGCCTTTTTTATGATAAACTAGCTTTTGTCCATGGCTTCACACACATTTAATTACATGTAAACCTTTCTCTTGAATTGCTCAATCTATTAAAAAATACCGTATCAAAATCTGTTGTGTAGTTTTAAAGATCTAAGCATACATAGGGACAGACAGCGGAAAGCTACATTGTTTTATACTATGTAGTGATAGTTATGTAAAAAAAATCTAACAATATTCAGAATACAACGTGCTTTTTAGAAATCCTCTCTGATCAAGAAAAAGCAAGGGGGCTCGGCGTCATGGCTTGTGTCTTAATCTATTGGTTAACGTAATCCACACAATTTAGTTATAAGATTACTACGTACTTTATAGAAAAGTTTATGATATGAGACAAAATATTTTACAAACAAATAACCGTTACACACTTTTTACTTTTTTTAATCTGACTTGGTAGGTACTGTATGTGTTTTCATATAAACTACATATGCGTATATACTTGTAGGTATAATATATCTTCTATAACTGCTATAAAACAAGTGCGTACTGCAGACATGTTCTGCATGCGACACGAGCACTGCCATATCTTCAGAATCTCTGTTGTCATAGAATAGTAAATGATTTGTTGTAGGTTATTATTAAACACATGTATACATAGATACATAATATTTATAGCTATATGATGTGTAAAGATTTTTTGTTACTTATCCAAATCATTACTGTTCTACAACTGGACATCAGGACATAAAGCCATAGGCAACCATTGTTCACGTGCAGGTAGATTTTACACATCTGTCAATATGGTAGACTCCTTTACAATAAACGTTTTTTTTTAATTGTCAAGTAGCGCTTATGGTTTAACTTTGGTGGCATTATCTTATTATAGTTTGTAAAACTGCTAGTTCTGATTTTTAATCATAACAGTTAGTCCTCTGAGGTAGGAAAACACCTGGGATTGACTACAATGGTTCATGTTGCAATGAGCTTTACATGAGTTAGTTATTGTTCAAATTTTTGAATTAGTGCAACTGCTTTGAAATAGATGGGGTATAAGTAGTTTTACACAAAGCTGAAACAGCTGTTTGCAATATTAGAATTTTGAGCAAATTGCAATTAATATGATAAGTAGGTATTGGGATAGGAATAATGAATGAAAATTCTAATTTAACTAGATTTAACTAGATTATGGTCGCTATTATTTGATGTCCTTAGATATATCAAGGATATATCTAAGAGGACATCAAATAATAGCGATCAGATCAGATGTTCCACACAACACAAACTGAGTCGCAGGCAAAAGCTATATTTTTAAAGTAGCAACAACTATTCAATGCCAAGACCAAGTACAGGTGTTTTACTGCATAGCCAATTTAGGATATTACCTGATGGACTTTGATTTTTCAAAATATTTCCGTTGCCTTGGTTCCAATTTGTGGTATACAATGACAATAACCATTTCAAAAAATATATATTTTAGTCACAAATCTATCCTTCCTTCCCTAACCACTAACAATCATTACTATGAATATATAAATTCTTTACATATGTTTACTATTACTATAAAATTTCAATTACTATATTTAGAAATCTAATCTAATTATATTCTAGATATATTCTTCACTCATCATCAATTTATAATTCCTTGACTAGTATGTTTTCCTTGAGTAATATTCCTTGAGAAATATTCAAAAGTAGCTACAATAATTCAATGCCAAAATCAGCCACTAGTGCTTTTCTGCATGCCCAATTTTGGATATTACCTGTTGGACTTTGGTTTTTCAAAATATTTTTGTTGCCTTGGTTCCGATTTATGGAATACAACAACAATTACTGATTTAAAAAAAAAATATTTTAGTCGCAAACCTATCTCTTCCTTCCCTACCTACTAACAACCATTATTACTATATATAAATTCTTTACGTATGTTTACTATAACTATAAAATTCCATTAACTATATTGAATATCTAATTTTAGAAATATTGCCACTCATCATCACTTTAAGATTCTTTGAAAGATATATGATTTCCGTATCTAAAGTCACCAACTACTTACTCTACAGTACACCTATGACTTATTTTACTCAAAACGACTCACGGTTATCTAGTTAGTAACAGTATAACTACACCTATTAGCTTATAAAAAAATGTAAAAACAATGAAACGTGAAGACAAAAGAAAACCTTGACTTTACCATGAAATAACCTACATTTAGTGGAACTCAGTTGTTGTATGAATTATTTTATTATTATTAGTTTATACTTAAATCCGTGAAACACAGACATAGCTGAGCGTAACCCTAAATTGGAGTGTAAGTTCCATAGAGATATACCTAGAGGAGGGCCAGCTTAAAATGTGACCATAGAAAAAAAGAGAAAACAAATTAGGTTACCTAATCTAATAAACTGATTAGACAAAGATAACTATAGGTTTGTCATCTTCCTTCTTTTATTATTTGTTGACAGGCCTGCCTATGGCTTAGGAGAGCTAGCATGATATCTTTTAAGTTTACGTCAACGACTTAGTATTTGTGAGGGTTGTCCTTACCATGTTCTATACTTTTTATATCATTTTTTATAACATTTTTTTTTATAACATATTCTCGCACCGATAAACCCGAACTTAACATTTCTCTTATGATACCCAGATAACTTTACGAACTTATTAGAAGTTAATTATCACTGCTTGCAGGAGAACTTACTCTGCAGTTTCGCATAACGTTGTCAAGTGACAAGTCTACTAATACTTAGCCATAACCTGACATTGGCAGGAATTTCTTAGGTTCCAAACCAGTACGGGTTGATTGGGGATGATTTCACGTCGATTCGTTGAAATGGTTTTGATACCGCCATACTTAAATACGCGGCGTCCCTATAGTTTTCAGGAGTGGCAACTCCAATTCTTTGTTTGCTGCAATAAGGTTACAAGAAAGTATTTAAAATTATTATCAGTGTTTTCTTATTCTTTTTCGAAATGATTGATTAATTTAAGTTGAACCTCTCTTCAAGTAAGAGATGGTAACAGATGAACACGAGCGCCAGTGAACACTACACTTACTTACCAATGCTCATTTGTTTCTTCAAAATATTAGTATACCAACTGGAAGAACAATGGCAGCCGTATCGCAAACCTTTACTGTGCCATTTGTAAACTAATTACCATAAAAACTTAGTACTCAATCATTCAGTCGGTGCCACTAGACATTGAACTTTGGCCCTCCTCGCGACTATCTGCCAGCCGCTGTTGCCTAATCGACATGTTAATTTGAATTTTTTGCCTTTACATTATGCAACGGCTATGTTAAACTGGCGATTGTAAAGTAAAGCGTTTCGTCACGTACCAAAACCTTCTTACAATTACAAATGTATTCATCAGTGAACCTTACTCGAAATTGGAAATCGGACATGAAGTGCCTATACCTACGGTAAACAAATGATAGAATGGTACAATGGTAGAGTTTTGCTGTTTAACTCTGAGGGCACTCTGATTAACCCATATCTATTTCTTCTTAACAGTAAGTATTTGCTGTGTACTGTGTGTTGGTTTAAGCGTGAAATAAGTCCTCAAAAGGGAAGCAAAGCATCCGTGTTCGATATTAGATATGGCTCCAAATATCCAATCCTATCGGATGTTGAATACAGAAATGAGAGACAGTTGCCCGTTACCATCAAGCTCTCTTATATCTCATTTCGCAACATATGAGTAGTTGACAGGTATTCTAATCTACAGCATTTCCGTGCGTATTGTAAATTTTTCCTCAGTTCTTCAACTTTATTTTTAGGTAAAAACTCTCTTATATCTCTCTCTTGTCTCCCTCGTTAATTTTTTCCGCGAAGGAGCAGTCTGTTTGTCGACTTCAACAATTCTTTATTGACGTTTGTCCGCTCAGTGTTAGAAATTCGTCTATAAATCATAAATTATCCATTTTTTTTATCACAAAAAAAAATTAATCGCAAGTTTACAAGGGGAAGGTATTAAGCTATTTAGTCTCTACCAATTTATAAGATGAATATATAAATTTAGTAAGTAAAGTAATAATTTATGCCTAGTGCATTTCACTAGCCGGGCAGCCAACCACGAGGCTACACACATCTACAAGAACGTACAACTACATGACATCATCGTTATACTAGTGTTGGAGGCTTGTCATTGAACTCCGATATCGGTGGTTTGCGTGCGCTGATACCGTGTGGTTCCCCACTTCGCTACTTCTTATTATATGCCGCGTTCCACTTTGAAACCATTCGGCCAACCCTTGCTCAAGCTAACCACATCCATATATCACGTTGGGTAAGAGAGGTAAATGGGTAGGTAGGTTTTTTGTACCTTAAGACGTACTTTAGGCGAAAAAATCAGCAATTGATTTATGTAAAAAAACTCAAAAAAATAAAACTGTTCAATGCACCATTGATTCTTGTGTATTCATTTTGTACAAGTCCGCCTAGATGGAAGAAGGTTAAATTTTGGAGAGCGGATTGAAAGCAACACTCCTGATACAAATGCATTTTTCTGAAATGCATAGTATTTGCACTTACGTCATTGTAATTCTAAAAATGCTATATTATTCGAAAGGAGTGACTCAAACAATTATGGGTATTACCAACCAAAATACCTTTTTAGAAACATGATATTATGCAGCAAAAATTTCGCTATTTCAGTTCTACCATTTTCAGTAGCAGAATCAGTAGCTACTTGATGTGATTATAAGCCATTAATTTTTAAAGGTAGTGGAATTCATTATAGTTCGACTCCCATCAAATTACAGCAGTACTAAGCGCTTCTGTTTTCAAAGTACGAAGATTGTGTCAAGGGAGATACGGATTCTAGATGGTCCAACTTGAGGAGTAGCAACGCATCGGTGGCCTCCGGGCTATAAATCTTATCTGGCATCGATTACAGATGTGTCCATAGGCGGCCCCTTGCCATCAAGTAGACTGCACGCCCGTTTGCTGCTTCTATATTGTACAAAAATAGGTATATTTGTGAATCATTACCAAAACTTTTATATGCAAAGTTCAGTGTAATTTGGTATTCTCTCGACCCTCATTCGTGTACCCTACACTAAAGTAAATGGCACGTGTTCGCATACATACATGTATAATTATGTCCACACAATACCTAAATGTAGTGTGGTTGGAATAGTGTGTATGTGTAGGTATACTGTAGTATCTAATGCGGAATTTATGATAAAAAAATTGGCCAAGTACGAGTTGAATTCGCACATTGAGTGTTACCATTACCAAATGTACTTTTTTTAAATTATTTATTAATGTTTTAAAAATATTAGGTGTCTAGGTTCAATAGATAGGTCGAAAAACGCTAAAATACTCTTGCATGGGTTTTTTATAGTACTTAAATTTTCCGTAAAGTGGACTACATGGTCGACTGAGTTAAATTAATAGTTGTCAAAATTCCGTACCAAATAGGTAAAAACGGAACCCTATTGCCTTATTCTCCAGCACGGGTCTATCTCTTAAACCGAATTAGATTTATTTTTACTGTGGTCACTATAACAACATCACATAAATAAGATTCAGTTATTTTATTTGAGTATAAAAAGTCTCCTAATAATTCTTAATTTTATCATCATTGTTTATTAAAACATTTATTAAACATCTGTCGTCAGTCATTTTCCCCGATTAGTCAGAATATCCAGAATTAGATGATTACCAACGTTCTTATCAGTGTCAGTGTTTTCGTCTCCTTGCCTTTTAAATTCGCTAGTGTGTGAGGGTCAAAAGTTGCCACTGAATTATCAATCAGTAATTCCGAACGATTAAGGAGTAATTTTGCTCATATCTTTGGTATGACAGACAATGCGTGACTAGCTAGATGGCCCAAGACGGCAGACAATTTTATATGGATTCCTCATTTATATTTTACTCTTTTACAGAATTGGGACACCCTGTAATGTTAGATGTAGTTCGAGAGGGTAATAAAAATATATAATGGTATTTGTGTGAAATAAAAAAAAAAATCTTAGAAGGATACGCAAGGCAAATTATACAATTTTATAATATGCTTTGTCACTTTTTTATGAATTATTTATTGTTTCTGTTGAGCACCAGTCAGACGAAGGCATAGACGTGTAAAAAAAGTCTGAGCGCAGGTGATTGTTGAACCCACGAATCCCTTCGCATTAAAACTAAGCTCTGACATTTACTTTTACTGGCGGAATACTAATCTAGCTAGTGGCTAGGCTCGTCGGGCGCGAACAATGCGGCACTGTGCGCTAGCTGGGAAACGTGTCTGAGTGCGGTGTGCTACTGTACCTACTGCTAGGGATGTGCCATCCGATCCGATACTTATGATATAATTCAATACGATACGGTTTTTGTATCGATACAATACCTTTACATTCCTTGGCGGATCGATACACATGCATCCCGGATAGTATTGAAAAATTGTATTATTATACTTAAAGGAAAATGAATTAATATGAATCACGAAAATTTTCCAAATACATACATGTGTTTAAATTTCTTATTTAAAAATTGTCTTCAATTTATTGTTTGTTGTTGTCGTTTTATAAGAATATTTTATTTTAAATTATTACCTACTTGGCCTTTACAATAGAGCAAATTAAATGTCTTTCTTCTACTGTAAAATATGATAGTAAACTTAAATACTTAATTCGATACGAGATAGATCCAATATATCGTTGATCCATAGATCGATACTGTTCAATACGATCAATTACGATTCGATATCGATACAAGGTACTTGGATTGAACATATCTACTGTGCACGGAGAGCGGCGAGCGCTGTGTTCACTTGTGTTGTGTGTAGCGTGTGCTCATGAAAGTGCTATGTATTATGTCTGATATATTTTCAGTGTTTTTTTTTAGTCTGAGATAATAGTATGATTAGTGTTAAGGGCAATCTCAAAAAAAGACCTACGTCTTAATCGCAATTTCTTCAGAATCCAGATATGAAACGTCTACACGTTAATTCAATTTTATAAAAGAGTTCATGATTTTTATCGACGAGCTTTACTGACACATTTTTTTTCCAATAAGACAACTTATGCATATAGGTAATTAAATTGATAAACAAAAAATAGATAACATCATGGACTATTTTTTTTATTCTTTTAGCAATCTTATTAATAGAAATAGGATATGAACTGTCCGCAACAACGCTTATATAGAGTCCTAATATACCTACTAACTTATGTTCGCGACTTCGTACGTGCAAACTGTAACTCCCATTTAACCGCCTTAGAGGCCCAATTAAAAAAAATCATAGTGGGTCTTCATCATAAAATGAATTTTCACGGTCCCACATTTCATGGTTCTAGCTTCAGTAATTTAGGCTCTGTGATGATTAGACAAAATTGACTATCCTTTCGATTGTTATACATAGAGTAAATAATTAACAAATTAGGTCCATGTTTAGAGTGTAGTAAGGGAACATAATACATAACGAGACTTGTAAAACATACTTACTATCCATTGCACGCTACTGCGCCGTAAGTTTCGGCGCAGCTTGGTGTAGAACTAGACTTAGACTGAGCCACGCGCAGTCAAGGCCGGACCACTAGGTCGAACATTGGATCGTCTACTAATTACAACTGGTCAGGTCGCTCTAATGCTGACCTTATGCGATTTACGCTCCCACTTCAATGGCATTTGTTTTCTGAACATATAGCCATACAATCATATATACTACTAGTTGATCCCCGCCGTTTCACCCGCGTTTAAAAAGTAAAATAGAATACATATTTAAAAATAAACTTAAAGTGATCCCGTTCTCCCGTGACGGCTTTTTTTTTCGACAGACAAAAGTTTTTTTATTTGCATTTTCGTTATATCGTATTTTTATAACTATACATTGAGTAAAAATTGTTATTTTGAAATCACAATCAAACACTTCAATTTTATTTATTTGTATAGATTTAGTACAGTTTAAGTTGAGCAGTTTTGTATAATAGTAAACGAGCATGTTGTTCAGTGATGGTATGTGACCTCTGCCGTCCATGGGTATCTGTAATTAACCCCATGCAAGATAAGAATCTGATTCTGGCCACAGATACGTTTTAGCCTCGGAGGACTATGTTGGAAGGCCTCAAATAGCAATGGCCCCCTTACCACTCACTATTAAACAAAATAACATTGTATTTAATGCGACAATTATTTCTGTCCTTATATAGGCAAAATATGTAGGTGTGTCGGTAGTGCCTTCGGAGTACAAACTGCAAAGGATTCACCCACCTCCAGAGTTTGTCTGTGATTTGAAAATATTTCAGAGAGCGTAAAAAAACTGTTTTTATGTCGTCGTTACGAGATACTCCGATTGACAAACTACTCGCAAAGATAATCTATTTGACAGAGCGTTGCAAAGGCACTTCTTTCTCTAAAAACATTAGGGGTTCGGCATTAAATTGTAAAACTAATGACTGACTCATTCTATAAGTACCTTGAACGGTCAGCTGAACAAGTGACCGATAGGCCCCGTATTTCCGTGCACGAGACCATGTAAGGGTTGTCGTGACTGTTATCATTTATTTATTTATAAGGCGTACACTTAGTACATAAGCGTGCGTGTGCCACCGCCTGTACTAGCGGCGAGGTACCTACTGTTTGCCCTAGTGGCTACGTCGCTCTCCCTCTAAACCTCAGGAGCAAAACACAGGTATATATTCTAGCTCTACGGATTTAATTTATGTGTCGTTTGAACTTAGCACAAGATACCATATAGATGTACATAGGCACATGGGCGTAGCTAGAGCTATGGTAGTTTATTAAGGAAGGCGAGTTCGAAATAAATAAACTCCAAAATTTGTTGACAAAAACAGCAGGGGGACTCAGGGGGTCCAGATCCCCAAACACTCCTCTTATACAGGTACGCTCATACGCAGTCATCTTGGGAGTTAAAACTTGTAGGCTAAGAATCTTATAACTTAACCACTTGTGGGTAAGATTAGGTATCTTGATAATATTTTTGCCACATAACAATAAAAGGCAAGTAAATTCTCCATGTCTAGACCGCCACAATTCCGTAACTTAAAAGATAAGAAAATTAGGTAGAATTAACAGTAAACTTGTGCCTGACATGCATATTATTTTTAGCTAAAATAAGATCATAAAAAATATTACATTTTCATATGTAGGTATTGCAAAAAATTATCCGATTCGAAAATCTTGATTTAAGTGAATTTCTAAAGTAAAATCTAGACAGAAATTAATGCTAATATATCCTACAAGTGCTGATAATCTTGTAAAAGTTTTCCATGCCCGAAGTTTTCATTTTACACTCTGTTAAATTTCGTGTAATTTCATTTATCGCTCATACAAGTTTGACCAGATATGAAAGTGAAACCTTTTTTTTTAATCGCACATGAGTTATATTTTTTGACGGATCTTGTCTTGATGCTCTAAATTTTAGTGATAATTATTTGAGTTTAAGCTGTGTTTGCACGGTTCGCCTGTCATTTTTTATGAAAGAAGTTGCAAACGTACATGCAATTCACAACATGGTGGTAAATGACAACCGCCAACCAACCAAAATGATGCTCATGAAAATTTATCATCAACTCCGGACAAGATTAGTTAGAATCTAACCCTAGATTGGTGACAAATGTGTTGCTACCCTGGAGGAGTTGGAACATAAGTTGGAACATCTTCGATAACTATTCCTCCCTTACTCTAAGACCCAGAACACAACAGCGTTTAATACTGTTGTTATTATTAAACAGGTAGAAATCGGACGTTTTTCCTTCAAAGTCGATCCACAAAGGGTTCTTCCACCTACAAAATCTATGCATAATGTACTCTATACACACATGCATGTAACTGTTCCATACATACACAATACGAAATTACCGTCCAGTGCATAATCTGATGCAATTTCACGGTCAATTTTACGGGCTTATTGCTGTGTAATTTAGAGGACGTTGTGGAACCCTCCGCGCAGGATTGGACTGGCTTGGAACTATTGTCGGAGCTAGTTTAGGCAGTGGCCACGTGAATACTTCTCTAACTAGAACATGTTCCCCTCTGAGAATCGCAGGATCTGTAATTGCTTGAGATATTTACTTTATTCTGTTACTGCAAAAGTCCTTGTATATAAATCTATCTTTATTTATTTTATTGTTTATTGAGATTAGAGACCATCAAAAGGTTTTTTAAGACTTATTATTTCTTTCTCATAAATATCTAGGGCGAAACATTTCTTACTTTTCGGGGAATGTCGCTTAATTTACATAACCGTCTTTACACTAATACATACCTACTCGTACATACCTAACATTAAATATAACCCCTGTTCTATATGGTATTGGATGAATATTTGCATCGTCGGCTTATCCTTAGGTTAACTGCGTGCTGGTTGCTACTAATCAAATAAAAAATAGAAAAACACGCAATGTTAAAATAGGTACATACATTATTTTTGTCATGTTTCTTATTGCAGTTGCATATTTCAAATGAGTCGTTGATATAATTTTCTACCTGTCCGCGGCTACCGTTAGTCCCTGCACCATTAATATCGTAAGCAATGATTAATGGCAGCTGGCAAAAGTAAGATCCGTCGCTCTAAATATTTAATGTACTTTTTCCTTTGATTTCATATATTCTCGCGATGTGCAAACAATATTTGGGTAATAAATATATTGTGTATGTGACTATTATGTTTAAGAAAGCTATATGTATTTGATGTCCATTATTCTTTCAGTATTTGTGATAAGCATGCACCCGCCTAATATTGTGGTCACTGTCGCTTGATTGATTGCTTCCGATTTTTCAATCCTTTATTATAAGTGTTGCCTTTTATTTTGTAGTTTCTTTAAATCATTGCATTATTTATAGAGCACATCTCCCGAATTTCATCCATATAGGTACAGGAACAATAGTCTTCGGGTAAAGTGGCTTTGCCATACGGGTAGACCCCCCGACAGAATAGACTAGTGTTTTGTAAGTCTTTCACATCGTTATGTCTAACTTTGTTATATGCGTAGCGGAATGAACACTTGTTTTAAAATTTAAAGGCAGTTTATAGCCGTTTTTAAAAGGTGTATGAAGCATACTATAACTCGCAATTAGCTACATTTAGAGATTATGGCCAAAGTCCTTGTCTTTAAGGAGACTCGTGACCATTAAGGGTCCAATGATTGGTCGATGATGATGACATCTATAGTGAGTAGCGAGCGAGCTGATATCTGGACTCGTTATCTCTCGCAAGTGGGCCGCTGCGCCGTGCACTTGCGGGACCGCTGCGTCATAACTATAACTATAGCTTGTGACTAATCTGCTTGATGGATAACCGTGGTAGGTACATATTGTCAATTACTTGTATCAATTCTTATTTGGCTAGCTTTGGACACTGGCCAAACACAAAGACAATCACAATCTGCACTCATAGCCCCACACTAGGATTTTCTCCTGTGTCGCGGGTACCATGGACGCGCTAAGACGAATATACAAACACCCACACCCAGGACAGAAATCTAAATTTATCATTAAAATATCTGTCTGGCCGGCAATTGAACCCAGAACCGATTGCGCGTCGGACCGGTATGGTGAACGGTCCGCTACGTGAGTCGCCAAAACCTTGCTTTTAAGAAGACTCTTGACAAGTAACGGCCCAATGATTGGTCGATAGGTCTTCTATAGGACCAATACCTACAGTATTGGTCCAGTAGCAAGCGGCGATGTCTCGGCGCCGTATATAAGATAACTATAGCTTGTGACTAATCTGCGTGATGGATAACCGTGGTTCTGTGACGCTAGCGTATCACAAATGTGTTAAGCAAACGTGTAGTATAGTTGATTGCATGGATTTCTAAAAGTTTCCACGTTCCGAAGCGCACGATTGGAGGCTCTTGATTGTTATCATTTATTAAGGTGGTTTGAATATTTCTAATGGGTCTAATCAGGTAGATAGGCCATACGCATATATTGCTGAAGAATCTCTTGCTACTGGTCCAACACAACCTCAGTTATATCAGGTTAAAAAAACGCATTGAACATTTTGCAAATTCTTATTTTCACGTGACATCTATCTTTACCAGAAATGAACAAATTCAACTTTGAATTAATACTATCGCTTAAATTAACACAATAAATAGTATCTGGGTTGAACCCCTTATCTAATTGTTAAAAGATTTTTGTCCTGAACTAAAGTTAACTAGTAGCCGAGAAGAATAACGAATCAATTTGTTGCAATAAAAATATACATACGTCTGTAGGCCTATTGCGTAGTAATTTGCAATTTTCTTCCATAATATAAAGTGATGAAGTTGTCTCTATTTTTACGAAATTTTGCATAGCTTACACTAAATATAAGTAGGTAACCAAAATACAGCCTGCATTTTTGCTTATTCTGTATTAATTCAATTAGTCGTAGTTGGGAGTTTACTTGAAATAACGTTACGTTACTTTATGGTTCTTTCATTACGATGCACACCTAAGAATTCGATATTCGCAGTTTGATTAAGTTTATGCAGCCAAAGCTGCGGAGTAAGATCTACTTTCCCATAATGTCTTTATTACTCGGAGCCAACGAACGGTGTGGTCGGTGCGAGCGTGTCTCTACGATACGTTCCCGTAGAGATGTATTCTCGCGGTGACGACGCTCCGCAAGGGGTGTACGTGTACAGTGTATACCCTCCTATAATGCGAAGGATAGCTGCGGCGGTCGCTACGGACGTGTGACGCGCGCCGCAGCCGCAGCCGCACGCCGCAGCCGCAACCCAGTCTACCGTTAAGTAACCTGGTGGCTGCGCACTGCGTCAGTAGGTACATTCGTTCACAGAGTGCATAGCATACGAAATGCAAGGCCAAAATATAGATATCGAAAGTTCCTAGCGAAAACGTTTTTATACCTGTGCATAACGGAATATAATAGCTTTAAACAAAAAGCGTGAAATATTCTTTAAATTTTTTATTGGCGCAAGAAATTCGATTTGAAAAGTTTAGCCTTTTTTGGGATTGCACTCGCGAAGTTTTGCAAACGTAAATAGAGTTATTCTCGAGTCGTTAATGTCTGTTAACTATACGACCGTTACGTATATCATCACATTTTTTATCTCGCGCGCGTTCTCCGCTGGACGGCCATAAATCACTCGCGGTATGATCGGTTTGTTTTTACAATAACATTAATAGTTTTACAGTTAATTACGGTGCATTAAATCAATATCTGGACACTGCTCGAGTTACAGACCGCTCGACTGATGTGATTGCGTTCAAGATTTAGTTTAAAATAAAGTTTAAAGTTTTTATGAAGTTTTAACTGCAGACGTTTCTCTGATATTTGTTACATCGATTGCTATAGAATTTAATGTTTTTCTTGCGTGTCTATAATATATGGTTCATTTCTTGATAAGGTACACACTACAGCCAAAAAGTTTTTTGGATTTTTTGAATATTTTAACAAAAGTTTTTGAAAACATTTTATTTTTCTTGCTTTCTGGTCAGAAAGATCTTTCATTTGATACCCATATCATGGGGGTACTAAAGTATAAAGTATTTGGTCCGCCATCTTGGTTGGTACGTCCGCTATTGGATTTAAAATGAACATAGACATTTATTACCAAATTCAAACCTGTATACTAAATCTCAGCTAAATCAGGTTTACTCATAAAATTCTATTGCAAGTTTTGCAAACATATAAATGTTTGTAAAAATCAAAATAATTGGCGATTTTTAGATCTTACTCTTTCCATGTCTATTACTGTACCATCTTCTCATTGACCAAAGATAAAATTTTTCATGTCTAGTATGTCTATATTGAGTCTTCACTCTTCACGAAGAAATAGTTAAACTTCGTTAGGGTCATAAACTTAGTGTGACATTACGAAACGGGGATAAGGTCGATCGGCGAGGTAACAATTAGGTCGCCCTTTGTTACAACAGTATAGACTATAGTTGAAGTTTGCATGTGTGTGTGTCCACATGTGTTGGAGTTTTTGTGATAGTCTGCAAACAATTTTCTTGTGTGGAAGCACCAAGCATCAAGGCCACCTGGTGGCCACTGCCACACATGGACGTGTATATGTACTTAATGAACTTTGGGTAAGATCAGAATCCTGCTTGAGGTACTAAGTTGGTACGCCACGTATAAGTAGATGTCTTTAAATCCTTCAAACCCGAAAACATCTGCGATAACCTGCCGTTATTAGACAAAATTGGTTTTACGGTGGTGCTTCCGGAGTCGAATCACAAATGATTTACTATCTTTAATCTATGTCGCAAGTTTGAAAAATTAAATTCTTATTATGAACAGTACTTTAAACGGTCCCGTCATATTGTCTATCACAAACGGGGTGTTGCTTTCCTGTTGCAGGTATGTGGAAATTTTGAACAGGATACAACGAAACGTACCTTATTTTGACGTTGCTTGGCGATTTTTCGATATTAACAATATGCTTTTCGCAATATCCTTGACCAAATAACCGCTAACATTTTATATGATAACATTGTTGTTGTTATAATTATATTTTACCTTGTGTATTTATAGTCTGTTGTATACCAAAGAAATTCTATATTAAATGCACTTAATACCATCTATCCAAATAATTGCACCTTGCCATTGCAGGTTTGTTTTTGGAGGCAAAAAATTGGATAGAAAAAATGGATTTTGAGAGAGAATTTGTGGGTTTATCACTCGAAACTCCAACAACCTTATGAAAAGGTTCTGACAGTTGATATTATACTCATTGCAAGGGTTGAACTCCAACATAGAATTATGTTCTACAAATTACCTGCTCTTTTTGTCTCCGCATGAAAATCCTTCCGCGAAGGTAATTTCTATTGTTTTTCGTCAGGGGATTTGTTATTTAGGTTACATGTTGTGTGATTCGGTTGGATTAATTTCGGTTGCTAAAATAGGTCAGAGTAATTAGTCTCGCTTTACCCTATGAAGTAACCCGCCGTTTCGGAAAACTTGTCTAAATCACAGTAATATTAATTTCGGCCTCGAGTATTACGAGTATACCTACATCTTGAGCGAAATAGATGACTTCGAAATTAGATTATTTTTTCTCGGCGACAAATTCGTTATCACAAAAGGGATATAGGTTAATAATGTAACGTTGTACTTCAAATAGAATATATCAAGTAATTTCTAAAAAAACAAGTTGGTTAATACGAAAAGAGGCATAGAATAATTTCACGTAATCATTTTTGTACTCAACACAATTCACACAGCTACAAAACATAATCTCGGTGATCATGTAAATTGCCTAGTAAAATAAAAGTGTCATTAACTTAAATAACACATTTAAAATAGCTCCATTACGTGCAATAATACGTCCGTTGGTCTATATTGGAGGACAAAAAATATACTCGCATATTTCATTCAGCAACCGCGCGGAATACCTACTGGCAATTTTCATAAAGACACGTATTTAATACTCTATTCAATTATTCGTCTTTATGAATGGAGAACCTTAACATGCGAATGTAAATTGATTACTATTCATCGTTTAACTGCTCTTTGCAAGTAACATGCAATAAAAATTATGTCATTTCACGGTTGAATGGCGTTTGCTAGGAAAATAGCGCGGTGGTGCTCCAGCGAAGGAACGCTCGAGCGAGGCCAGCGCTTCCACTAAGAGTGTAGACAGACGGACTGGACTTACAACTTCGAAATTTTGTTAAAAGGCAGTTTGAATGCAGTTGGCACATCTGCAATTCAACGACGCGGCAAGCTAACCGTTCAGTCCGGTTGCATACAGTGTCCAATTCTTACAACTGCACATTTGCAGACTTTTGAAACTGCATACTGATTGCAATTGGACTGTGTCGTTGGTTTTCAGTTTCGTTGCAGTTGCTCGAACTGCAGCTGAACTAAAATTTTGCAGTTGAAACTCAGTCCGTCTGTGAACACCCTAAGGTCTTTTTTGATTTTATTCGGCCTTTGACGTCAACTCGACAATACATTAGTTTTTTGGGATTCGTTCATTCCGACAATACCGAGGATGAATGTGCAGTTTCGGAAAGTAATTGAAAATAGCGGAAGAACGTGGTGCTCTAATCGACTGTAATTCACACCTTCTTGCTTGTTTCATTCCGATGTCTCGTTTGGTGAAACATTTTAAAGGTGAAACGTTTTTCATTTCAAAGTTGCACAGATATATTTTTGGTTGAACTCTTTGTGGTTCCAGTGCGAAGGACAACCGCAACGTTTCTGGTTTATAAAATCATTGCAGCTGTTAAGCTGTAGCGCTTTGTATAGTGCTTTCATTAAGCTCCAGGTCATACTGTTCTCAGAAAACCTCAGTTTGTTTTACATTTAGCAATGGACGAGAGCTGTCTGAAGTTGATTTGAAAGGATCCTCATGGTTTGTCATGTAGTACGTTATGGTACGATCAGTTGCGGAGTTAGACATTTGCCGTCAGTAGGCTATTGAAATTTATCCGTCCCTGCCGACCTCTGCAAGTGAATACTTTAGTGTTGTGCCGCATATACGACGACGGAATTAAAAAATCACAATTTCCTGCCCCTGAAGGTAGCGAAGATGGTTTTTTGAGTAAATAGTCTCCGAAATTTGGCAAGAAAAGGTTGTCCAGGATTAATTTGCCGTCAATTGAATCTGCTGCCCTAGGCTCCAGCCCACTCAGCCTATTGGTAAATCCGTTACTGGGTACGATGGAGGAAGATTAGGAAAATATCGATGAATCCGATGGATTTTTTGGGGCTTAAGGTTTTGGCTCAGTGTTCTTTTCGGTCGTTGACGATTCATTCCGTGTGCGCGCCATTGAGTCAAATAGACTATACTGGATTCAGCTTATTTCAACTTGGTTACAAAGGAAGATTTGCAGTTAGTGATCACTTGACATCAGTTGTTCGATAGTTTCAAATCAAGGATCAAAAAACGTTATTTCACGGAAGACAAGATTTGTGTAGCGCGGATGTGAGCTGAGCGGTCGGCGCAAGGCACCGCCGCGCGGCAAGGTCGCCGCATTTTGTTTGCATCGCTGAATGTTAACGTCTAATACCTAGGTTATGTAGTCATAATCATTGAACTTAGTGGCATTGGAAAAATATTCTGAGTTTTACCTATGGTTGGCAAAAAATGCGGTGCTTATGACTAAGTTGGAACGCTTCATACCTCACAACAACTTTAAAAGAACTAAAAATCTGTGTTAGATTATAAGGGTGAAGCTTAGTAATATGAGGGACGTTAACGTTTAAAACTGGTATATCTATGTCGTTCAGAGTGTCTAAGGAAAAAATATGTTTAATTTTTTACCGTATCATTTAGTTACTACGTATATTTGTACTTGGAAATTGTTTTATTTCAGGAAGTATAAAGAGGTTATTTGGCTTTTGGTCGCGGACAGTTTTAAAGCAGTACAGTTTTTAAATTTTAAGGAAAAATTTAAAAGAAATTCCTTTGAATGGCTTAAATGGTATTTATTGTTTTATCTACTAGTTAAAGAAACAAAATACAATTTAATAAATTCACTGTCATTCAAAGAAAACCAGACTAAATTTTCCTAGACTTTTTTTAGAAATGAAATATCTCAAGATGAATCCAAAAAACAACACAAATATGTCGACCTTACTTTACAATTTTACTTTACTAACCGACGATTTCTTTCCCGTCGGACGTTAGAAATATAAAATATTTGTACAGGTACAAAATTCAATATTGCAATGGCACGTGGCCATCCCAAATTATTATTGCCACAAAAAACACCGACCTTTGAACAGTTACAAGCCATAAATTACGCTCCTAGAATGTAAATAGCGTTTTTTGCTTTTTTTGTACTAACAGCTCTACGGTACTATGTTATTACAAATTAATGTCCCGTGCCGCTTGTAGCTCAATTTTAACGTGTGTTCAAATTGAAAATGATGTTTGAGTTGATTCGAGGTGATTGGTTGATGGTTTGATTTGAAACAGTGACTGTAATCTTGACCTCTATCGGGAAGTCCGTGGTTCCAATCCCAGGGAACTCATTTTTCAGAGTGTATGCTAAAAATTATTGTCACTAAGTAATAGATATAACAAAAAAGGAAAATAAAGAGGAAATATAGGAATAAAAGGAAAATAGAGGGTCCATTTTAATAATATTCTATAGTTATTTGGGTTCCTTATTAACCGACTTCCAAAAAGGAGGTTTACAGTTCGTCCGAATATTTCTTAATAGATTTTAAAATAAATATTATGTTTCTGTAAAATAAGCCGATATGTAAATATGTTTTATCGAGCAACAAAGTATGTAATCGCGTGCCGACTTTCCACATTAGCATGCCATGCCCACTGCAATATCAATCACACATGATATAAAAACTGTTATGAGTTAAAATATAGGTAATAACAATAACGCGATACTTACGCTTGTTTACTACGAACCGCTATAACTCAAGTGAACAGTTTTATGAATGAAGCTCGATCCGTTTATGTTCTGTATTCATTTATGTCCAGTGTAAACACCGAGCAACGTCTCACAATAAACTCGCCGGGGATTTAACATAAAACGCTTTTTAATAATAATATGCTTGGCTTTATTTATTCGTTCGCGTTGCGTGGAATATACGAGTAAGTATATGTGGAGTGAAGAAGACATATGATGCGAGTGAGCTATCTCGGTGGAACCCTTTCGTGTTGATTCCAATTACTCGTACATACTAGTTATTGGCTGCGACTTCACGCGCGTTATAATCTGCTTATGAATGATTATAATCTTATTTTAAATATATAATGCAAATATTTAACCTCTATAATCCCCTATAATCTGGGTGGAATATCGTAAAAAATCCCGTCTTAGCTAATGTCGATATCATGAAACCTTTTTTTTTCATAATTTCATAGTTTTAGTATTGGTAGTTTAAGCTTTACGATTATAAGTCAAAATTAACTTTAAAGGTGGAAAAAAAACTTCATGTTTTGACTTCAACGGCAATACCGCCACGCCTGTTTCTGTGTGAACGCTGCTATGTTCTGGGTTTCTGGGTGTTTTATAAGAGAAATATAATTTTTTATGGTACTCTATGATTTGTAATGGTCGCATAAATGTCACCAAACAATTTTATAGTTCATATTTATAAATATTTCACAATTAAAATTAGTAAATAACAGGTAACACTTGTTGCTACTGCTATAAATTCGATGATAAATTAATTTAAACTCACTGTTTTATGGAAGCTCTCTCGATTAATTTTATAAATAAATTCACTTTTAAGATAGCAATGAAATGCAGGCAATTATACTGTTATGTTATAATTATGACATTACCTTATGTAGTTGAAATTGACCACGGACATACAAAAATAATTGACCGATAGCCGGGCTCAAAGATAATATTTAAATTTTTCATGAAAGTACTGTAAATTGTATTAAGTTTCCAAAAGGAACACTTTCTTCGCAAGTATTCTCAGAATGTACAAGTCTAAAAGTTTCAATAAAACAGTTAACCTCAATAAAATATTCTCCCAAAGGAAGTTCAATGTCGCGGCAGTTAAGCTACAATATGAATGATTACACTATTAAGTGTAACAATAACAGTGCACTTACGTTTGTTTACTACGGACCGCTATAATTCAAGTGAGCAGTCTTGTGAATGGAGTCGATTCGTTTGTTCGTTGCGGCATAATGCGTCCCGCTCGGGGGACGGGGAATGGGACTCCAATAAAATGGGACGCCAACGGGTTATTTATGTTATGCTTTTTTATCTTCTATGTTTATCTGCTGGAATCTTTGGAGCACTTTGCTCCGTTTTACTTTCGGTTTTCTAAGAATTGTATTTCCGACTTTATTTAGGTACAACTTAGGTATTTTTCCAATAATATTATTTTGATGTGGTATTGATTTACAAGTCTGTATGATTTTTATATCATAATGCATTTGTTATATTCATGATAATATCGATCTGTAAATAAAAAAATCTGTTCAGAATTTATAAAACGGAAGAATTAAATTATAAAACAGTAAAAGAGTTAATACCTAAACGATAAAACAAACGAATTAAGCAAAATGTATTATAGGTTTACTTACATTCTTAGCAATAAATCAATATATGTTACACATAATTATTATGTTGTAAATATTTCTTATCACAAATCGGTAATAAAGCATCCACGATAGAAGAAGCAATTTAGCAGTTCAGTAGTCGGTAACCAGTAGTCATTACAATAAATTAACTATCCCAACGGCATCGGCAATTTTCTCAAATGAATATTGATTACAGTAATCGATGATTAAACTTACAAATTCATAATAACAAATGCAAATGTAAATTATATCGTGCGCATTAAAATTTCAAAGGGCTGTTATAAGAATATTTGTAACGTTCCAATGGCCGATTTTATTGCGGGCCAAGTTGAATCGGTTGCGCGTAGGGCTGCCACTAACCACCCAAACTATAATTTACAGCATAGTATTATACTTTATTTTAAGAAAGAAAGATAAGAAATATCAACTATCCTTCCGTATGTCCTCTTAGTAAACGAGTTGGTAAAAAAAAATACTATATTTTATTACGATAAAATATAGTATTTTTTTATTTTTTTTACGTACGCTACGTTAGGTACGCTAACTACTATGTTTTTGCAATGTTTTTGTAGAAAAAGAAACAAGTTTCTTGAAAATAAATATACATTTAGCAAAAACATTAACGTCATTTTGGTTTTTCTATCTCTCGAAAAATATTTCATTTGATAAAAATATCCATGTGTATAAAATAATATTAATCCGTCATGGATTTTTGTATTTGGAATTATGTCACTAAATCGTAGTCATGTATTGTCATCCAAAGGAAACGTGTATACAGAATGTCTTGCAAATATTTGCGAATTTTAATATGATTCATACAATACAATACAATAATTATTTATTGTACACCTTAAAACATAGTTGTCAGAAAAGACACACATAAAGGCACAATAGACGGTCTTATCGCTTAACTAGCGATTTCTTCCAGACAAACACGATAAAATTAAAAGAATTCATAGATAGGCAAGATATAGGGCAGGGGTGTACAAAAGTATTAAATACAAGAGTTAAATAATATGTCAAGTGAAAAGAGATTGTAAAAAAGGTGTGAACCCTGGGCGCGCGGCTCCCGATCAGCTGTTGTCGTAAATGTTCATTTGGGATTCTAGTTCGACGGCGCTATTGTTTTTTGATGAGGGGACGTGTATCGGAGCGCCGCGAGAGGTGAATGTTAACGATCTCGTACTACTGTGACGCTCCGGCTAGATTTATGAGTGTGTGACAGACGTACGTCGATATTTGTTTGCGATTGGTCATTATTACGTGTTAATCAGATGAGGAGGAACCTGTCAGGGTTGACAAACGTTCTGTCAGGTGTCGCATTATATTTTAACGGTAATTTTGAATTCTCCTACTTTGTATATCAACTGGGTTACTGTTTCTTATAGTACGTAGCCATGTGTTATAGAAACAGTAGATACTCTTAGTTCGTAGTATGTATATTGAATCGAATATTTTTCTTTGTTTTTCCCAAATGTACTATATTTTGGCATGAGTTTTGAAATTAAAGAAATTTACAATATAAGTATATTTACATATTTTTGGAAGTGCATAAATGTATTTGAATGTATGTTCCGCCACACATACGAATAATTTTAGACAAATTGTAAGGCGCATAAAGATAATGTATTAAATTTAAAAACTTAGACTTATTAGCGGTCTATATGTTTACTTCGTCTTGTATTAAAGTTGGCACTCCACCTGATGACAACTCGTCTAGTAACTCAACACAAACACGTTTTATTTATCATCATAAATATTAAGTGAATCGATTTTACTGTCATAATAAATGACGATTTGAATTTTAACTAGGTGTCCTACTGGTTTTCACACAAATGACGCTTCATTAATAAACTCACAGATACTATCAGTATTGTTCGCTTTAATTAATGCTGCAGTTGCATTTATTTTTGGTCCTTCGAGCCGCAGCCGAGATCGAGATAAAGATGAATGAACTTGTGATATATTTGTTTTGGTCGCACGATAAACAACACGTTTGGTTAGTTTTGTATAAACAAATGGTTAGTTTTGTTTCAAATGAGTGATATATTTTATTAGCTGTCAAACTGATATTAAGTTAGATTTCATATCGAATTGGGTATCAACAATTAAAATCAATTTAAATTAAATATCCTGGCTTTATATTATCCTAGCGTTAGCTTTTAAATGAATTTTGGAATTACGCATTGTATTAATATTTTTAACATTTATATTATTTATTTAAGCGATCATTGTGTCAGTTGCAATTTTCAAGCTTTTAAAATAACAAATCTAGCGTTTTTGGCAGAACAAAACAAAACATTAACAGTTATAATGTAAGCAATATTGTTGATTGATATCGCTTTTAATTTGCATACGTGTTTTGATGATAGAATTAACGTCTAGGCGCCAGGGTCACGACTGATGATGCAAAGTTTCCGATTCATAATTCGTCCCAATGTCAAAGCTATTGGAAAATAATTAATGTTTATTATTATTACTTTACCTATAAACTTAGGTTATTCGGACACGATATTGTTTGAAAACGAGGTTATATTTTATTTTAATAGCTTAATTTATGTAATAAAATTGATATGAGCCTGTAAAATTTAAGGAAATGATATTTTTATAATCAGAAAGGTCTGCATCTTGTAATGCAGACACACCCAGTGTTGTTGACTATAAATGACCATGACCGTATTTTAGTTCATGAATAATATAATACTTAAATATTTATGACAGTGATTTTGATATATAAGTAATAAAATAATCTGTTCATCACAGACAAAAAAATATTCCTTGTAGATTATGGAGGAAAGATGCCACAAACGAGTAATTGAAGAATTGAAGACTAGATTGAACCAAATTTTACAGAATTTTTCGAGGAAGATGATGACTTTACCTTTAAAAACGTTATCATGATAATGGAAATTAAAGTTTAATAATATAAATAAACGAATATTTACTCGTTAAATGCTCCTGATAGCAATTTAAATCAAATATATCCTGGTTATTAATTTCCGGAGAGTTAGCTTTGAGGTGAATTTTAGAATTTCAGGAACCCAATCTAGGAGCCAATATGGCGGCGTTCGTTCCTGAATTAGATACCTAAATGGGTTTTGTAAATAGATTCCTGAAATAGATCCAAGCTGCAAAGCTTAGTTCATATCGGATGTTTATTCGGATTCTTGCCTTTGCAGACGTGACCGAATATTGTCTTCAAATATATTAACTGGAACGTTTCACGTCGTTCCACGTGTTCCATTCTGCTGTACGTAGCCGTCTCCAATTACATCTATTTTATTTTCTATTTTTTGTTGATGAATTGCATATTAAATATGTTAGTTATCATTAGTTAGAGACTCTGCTCTCAATGAGGGGGTTTCTTCAAAGATGTCTTACTATTAGAAATTATCACTTATTTATTGGTGAGGACAGACGTAACCTTACCTTGAAAGAGGTAACCTACACGCATCAGCGTTCTTTAAAAAATGGTTTGTGAAGTTTACAAATTCACCGGCAGCATGGTAGCCTAAATAGCATAGCCTAAACTTCTCTCGCTCTAAAAGAAGATTCGCCGTCATTAGTTGTGAGGTACTAAAAAGTTGACGAGGAATTATAATGAAATGTTTTGCTAAGTGCATTAGTGGCAATGTATCCGCGTATGTAAGTGACCTTTGCTCGTTAAGTACTGAGATTATAATCAGTGGGCGTACCGCTGCAGAACCAGCAAATCAAGTTCACGATGATTCAAACTAATTATATCCATAGCTGAATTCCAACGCAGCACGCAGCAACACGTACGGCCTTTCAACCTATTTCCTATCATAAGGACCCCAGTAGACAAGATACTTTTAGTATCGACGATCGACGGATAATCTTTTTCTGGGAAGCTAAGATTCGGTTTTCCCCCTTATACAAAAAGGTGCAACGATCCAATCCCACACACTTTCGAAAAGTTCCTTGCCGGATCTTCTCAGTTGAAGCCGTGTTCAAATCTGGTGGTTGTAGGTTAAAAAAAATTGTAACTGACAATTTGTCAGTGTCTCCGTAAGTCTAGACATTTAACAAACCGCTTGAGTACCAGTAGCATTCACATTTGGACGATTAACACAACTGATCGCGACAAAACTTAATGCAGCATTTATGCAGTCGCTTAAACGCGCGTTTTCAACACCGCGACCAAACGCAGCAAGTCGCCAAAACGTGAAGTAGCATCGTTGCAGTCGCCAAGACGCGAATCGCCGACGCCAAAAGTAGCATGTCTGCTAGGGCCGTCATAATTATGTTTGTATATTTTGCAAAACAACACAATAGAACATTTTTATATGACCTTGACTCATTTTAGATCGTTCACTTGTTGATTTGTTTGCGAAAAAAATTTATACGGTTATGAGTAAATATTATTATAGTCACGTGGAATATGTTATTACGGAAGTTTATTTCGTTCGGTTGGATTTTATGAGCCAGATTACCCGTAACTAACCTACTTACCTACTACACTGCCAGCTCTTTAAATGCCTCGTTTTCTACATTTAGGTTTAGGTTTAATCCTATGATTTTTTGATTGTCTTTAGAAATAAGGTAATTAATTCAATGGGCGTATTTTACTTTATTGGACCATCAAGTTTGATACTTTTTGTTTTTAAATCAAAGTAATAGAATCTCATGGTACGTTCATCAAGTATGCTAAACATCTGATTATTATATCACGAGATAATTTTCTGTTTGTTAAAGACCCTTTTTCCTAAAAAAGGCGTTATTGTGTTAGTGTTCTACCGTGTTCTCCAGAATTTGAACCCGGTCTATTACCTACCTAAATACTTTTAAATTGACTTAATGTTAGATCACATACGGTTTAGCCATACGTAGTTGTACTATTGTGATATATGAGGCAGTAGCTATTAGATGACAAACTTAATTTTGTCGTTACTTTTATACATTATACATTGTACACTAAACGAACTGCAAAACTAAGTTTGTATTTAATAGGTAAATAATTATTATATAACCTAGAATGCGAAAACAATTTATACGTCTTTCCATCTTTATTTATGTTGAAATAGGTAGTTTCTAAAACAGCATGGTAACTTTTTATCCGATGTCGTCACTCAGCAAAATCATTTGTCCGTAAAGAGCTTGTAACGAGCGTCTAAGTGCTTAATTAAAAGTTAGGTTTATACTTAATTAAGGTCTTAATATGCTAATTATTTTTTTCTGATTTCAAATTTACATAATGTTAAGACTGATTCTGCGCCTCGATACGGTTCGTGAAGTCTTAGATATACGGTGCCTGCAACCGAATTTACTTATAATATTGGTTTTTTGTACCTAATCTTAAGTCTTGTACCTACCTACTCAAAATGATAATTATATGGCTGTAAATGATATCTATGTAAGTATTAGTAGTTTATTAGAAACAAGTAGACGATGTTTAACTTTTAAATTTAAACGTTTTTATATACTTACACTTTTAGAGTAGTATCCAGTAGTACCAGCATAACTATTAAGATGCGGTTACCACCATGTGATGCCAATATGCACGGTAGACCCCTTAATATACAAAGACAAGCACACGTACCTATCTAGGTAGACCAGCAGCAGGAGTCTAAATTAAAATTAAAAATATCTTGATCTGACATTAAAACTAAAACTGTTAGTCCAACCGGTATAGTGATCGCCACGCGGGTCGACAATTTAGGTCACATATTTTAAAAACGTAAAAAATAAAATGTTAGTTGCACCAAAAAAGTAGGTAGTAAAATATGAATATCTAAATTCTAGAAGCATCTAGTGCGAGAACAGTCTGAGGTCACTGGAGACTGGCTGCGTCACGGCCTCGCTGAGATTTCACGAGCGAGCGCCGCTCCTCTGGCGCGCCCGACTATGGAGCTGTGGGGGAACAGATGTGCGAGTATCTACTAAACTAGCTAAATTATTATTAACATGAATGTTACAAGTGAAAATATAGTTGAGGCAGTGATGATAAGAATTTGAATGAAGTCATATGAAACTGGTGATATTGTCTTATTTGAAATCTGTCTATGTATTCCGGATAATGTAATTTACCATATAAGTTACGTAGGATAGTTGTCTCCTTATCGAATTCTATAAAATATAAAGTAAAATGTGTCTTCTTCATCTAATCCTCCATTACTGAAGGTTCTGGCCGTTCTGGAAAGTCTCGGTGGGTGACCTGAGACCCTCCACATAAGTCTACTCATAATCACATTTCCATAAGGAATATATTTTCATAGCGAGACAAGCGTCACTAAGCACTGGAGCCTTATTGGCGTTGAACGCTGTTAGACATGGCACACCTACGCCGCATACTCTATGCCCCTCCGCATAACATTATCTCCGGCGCGGAGGAAGCGAGGAACGTGGGGCGAATGTGCGTCGCAAACGGCAGGAAACTTCGCACTATTGTCTGCGCCTTTTGTTTGAGGTCAGCGATTACCGCCGCCGCCTCGCTAACCTGTTTAATTTAGGCAAAACTGGCCTACTGGCTAACTGAACGCGTTTCGTTTTAATTAGTGGCAGATTTTACGACGCCGGCTAGCAACGAGTCTGTCTCAAAACACTAATATTTGCGTACAATCCTCCTGATACCAAGGTTCTTATGATTAGATTTCATATTTATCCCTTAATAAAGGATTTTCAGTGTTTAGTGACAGCTTAATAGTATAAACTTCGACCTTATACGCCGAGCGTGTTTAAATCCCAGGCAATCTCTACCAATCTGGATTTTCATAATTTTGTTATGTATTAATTATTATTAGTTACATGATTTAACAAAGACAAACAGACAAAGTTTTTATAAAACTTATACGCCTAAGAATAATTTTAAGAAAACGAGTTCTCACAAGATTGTGGACTTCAACAATGCGCACTTGGCTAACGTGGTGAATTATGGTCTAATGCCCTAATCATTCATTCTGAGAGTCCAGTCCAGTAGTGGGACAGTTTTCTCTTGATGACGTGGAGAAACTAATTAATGGCTAATTAATGTCTAAGAAGTGTTTCCTATCATTACGTTTTCTAATACACATTAAAAGCCATAAAGCACGCCATAATCTCAAAGAGAGTTACTTCTATGTCAAAAGGTCGTTACGGTGGTTTCTCTAGAAACTCCCAACATTCGCCGAAAGCTGGCCTCTGCGCGCATCAGGGGAGAAACTGTTATGCCGCATTTACACATACGCGCGAATTGCAAGTCGATACACGAGCACGTATATGTAAACACTCGATCGTCATTCGTCTGGTGATTCGGTTCGGATTTTGGCACAAGTCAAAGGGATCAGTCGCGCTGGCGAGGTGAACAAATATTCACACATTTGCAAATGTTTTTTTCTCTCTTTTTTAATAAAGATAAAGTTACAAACAACATACAGGTTAACCAATGATAACTGGCTACTGCCGTCGATGGAGCAACTAACTTCATGTAAATTTTATCTGAAATTAATCACGGATCCGTTGCTTAGGTTGTCTCCTGAGGACAAAGATGATCGCCTCACCGTCGTATGTCAGCTGCAACCATGAAACGATTGCTCATAGTAGCTTAATATCTTGCAAAACTATTCGTCGAATAGCGAAGCGAATCACAAGCACACATATGTAAGTGCGGTACAAGACCCGCATGACGCAGTGAAAATAAAAAGTGACGTGTCTGGGTTACAATGGCAGGAGCGAGCGTGGTGGTGGGTCACGCTTCGTAAACCCTCGGAAATTCCTTTGTTTTTGTCTTTATACATAGCACAGTCATAACAGTCTAGTTGAATATGGTTTAGAATTCTGTTCCTTTTTTTTTGGATCTGTTTTATGAGCCATTAACAACTCGTGTTAGATACTGTACGAATTCCATATAAGGTCAGTGTTTTTTTTGCTTTGTATACCACTTACGCATAAATAGAGGAAGCGGTTCGGCTAACATCGAATCTTACTACAAGTTCAATCCTTAGCCTTAGAGCCCAATCCTTAGCTACTATAATAATGGATTAAAAAAACTGATACAAAAATTTATGTAATATCGTCAAATAACTAGTCTTATTTTTTCACATATGGGGTGATACGCGATGCGGGCAAATAATCTTCACGGACAGTCTAACGAAAGTTTAACAATGTTAAAAGTTCATTCTAACAAGGTTAAATTAAATGTAATAAATACAAACTCTCATAAGTATTAGTAATGGCTCGCGAAGCCGTGACCCATACTGACTCTAGTACCGCCAGCCATTAGGTACATCGTACACAGAGTTGAGTATGTCGCGCGCACCTGCACGCGTGACGTCACGCGCGCGCCCGCCGCACCGGCGCGGCACATCGCATCGTTACCAGATAAAAAATACGGGTGCTAATTTCTGCAACTACTTTCCAACGGAGCAATTAAAAGAGGACAAAAAATACGTATATACGCTACGTGCTGTCAATTAGCAGCGTTTCCCGACCGGCCATTTTATTGGCTAAAAAAGGCACCACTCGCCAACTACGACACGTGGACGAGGTTTTGATTAGACTACGTTGGATCCAATATTCGACACTCTCGTGTTTCCTTTTCTGTCACACGTCCGGCCTTTAACTGATATCGCTTTGTGCTTTTTGTTACAATCTAGAACTAAGCGTTTACTGATTGGAAATAAAATTTTATTGCACTTTTGAACGTGTTTTTCTTGTGTACCTCTATCTACCTGAATTGCTTCATTCACACATAACATCCAAGTTTATTTATCTGAGCATAACGTATAATTATAATGATCATTGCGATACTTTTAGGAGACTTGATTTTATAAAATATAAGTTACCTTATACAAAGTATACCTTATAAACTTAAAGTACGCAAAAAGCATTTTACTGTAGTTGAAAGATAATTTGTAAAGATGTTTCAGTCACAAAGTGACGAGTAATGTAATAAATGTTGTAACGTTGCATAATTAAAATGTCGTCGTTTGTGTGTTGCAGGGAGGAGGGCGATGATAAGCCGAAGGCGGCGGAGAGCCAGGACGACGGGTACGAGACGAGCAACAGCGGCGAGGCGGCGCGCCGCAAGCCGTCCAGCGCGGAGGGCTCGCCCGCGCCGCCGCCGCCGCGCTCGCCGCCGCCCGAGCCCGCCTACGAGCCTCTGCTCCAGCGCCCCTTCCCCTCCCCCTACAGACACTTCGAGCAGCCCGCCCCCGCGCCGCCGCCCCCCGCGCAACTCCCCGAGCCCGAGCCCTACCAGCACTTCCCCTTCCCCAAGTACCCCCAGGACCCCTACGCGTTCAAGCGCGAACCCGAGGCCCCCTACGACATGAGCCAGCACCACCAGCAACACCAACAGCATCAGCACCAACAGCATCAACACCAGCACCAGCATCAGCAACACCAGCATCAGTACGGCCACCTCAAGCGGGACGACGACATGTACAACGGCATCAAGCGCGAGTGCGAGGACCCGTACTCGTTCGTGGAGGAGGACGCGATGTGCGCGATGCTGGGGCAGCCGCACCACGGCATGCCGCCGCACATGCAGCACCACGAGCAGCACCAGCACCCCCACATGCAGATGCACCCGCAGCAGATGATGCTCAACCAGCCCAAGAAGCGAGGGCGGAAGAAAAAAATAAAGGACGAGAACGGGTAAGTCACTCCTGCTCCTAACTCGCTCGACCGTGAAATTGCATCTATTTTGTCTAACTGAACCGTTTAGTCTTAACGAGTATTAGCAAAATGTTTTAGTCTTCCTTATTGTACTTTCTCTTCATTACAAAAGACTCCATTATAGAAGTTTTTTTTTGTTTTGAGTTTTGCTTAGAAGCAGTCTTTAGGTCTCAAGAAAGATCTTTTCAGCAACACAATGCAATCGAGAAGATTTTACGCCGCGCAATAAAAATTTTCTTTTCTTGTATAAAAAGAATATCTTTAGAGTACGTGAGAACTGCAACGAATTTGCAAAAGAAAGAAATGCTTAAATAAATTTTGATCATTTCGAAATCAATTTGTAGATCGTAATTCTATCGTGTTATTTTATATAAACAAAAGTAAAGAATTTAAAGATCAACATTAATAAAATTCCGCGTAATTGTAGAAGATGTCGTGACCAATACTCTTTTATAGAAGTTGTTGGAATAGGAAAGAGTACGACAAAACTTTCCATTAGCCCGCTAAAAGTTGAAAATATTTCTTTTACCCAACAAACTTTAAAATAAACCCGAAAGCCGTAAAAAAGGGCAAAAAGAAAAGAAACAATCCATGGTGAGAAGCAAGGGTAGACAGGCGTTGGCTGAGCGTGGTGCGCCGGCGCCGGCCGGTGACCCCGCGCCCGAATTAACCCGCGACCCACATGCGCACGACACGCGGACACCCCCGCGACATTCCCTCGTGCTCGACTATTTCAAACATCATTCACCACTGAACGTGTTGTTACTTTCACACAGGTGAGCGACTGGCCCACACTTGAAAGCCTCGCGATTAAGATTCGAGCTCACGCTGATACTATCGTCTCCAGATACTAATGCCAGATTGTAAGGTCAAACGAGTCCTGACATTTGGTTGCTGATTGGTTGCATTGCATAGTATTCTACTGCTACATAGATGCCAATTCACTTTAAAACTAGGAGAATCTAAATCAAAGATATTTTCACGGCATCAGCCTTCAGTTGTGTCATTGTTACTACAGACCATATGTCTAACTTGTCTAACCTCAGGCGATTGTTGATGTTTAATAATATGCACTTTCAAAGCCACTAAGAGCTGACTCTAGACATCGTGTGAAGCTCCAGCCATAATGTGCCTGCACAACAGTGGGTATGTTGGGACATATCCACGCATTTTGCGTAACGGCGACACGTGGATCACGGTCTCGCCGGCAACATTCCCTAACGTTGTTGAAACTTTAGGATTGTATTTTACGAATGATTTATGGCATTCAGTTTGCCAAGTAACATAATTATGAAGCGAGTGTTAAGATTATTTCATTTTATGCCATACTCTCTTTGAAGGCGCGATAACAGTAAACATGCAATGAGAATAAACAGTTATTTAAAAAATTATAATTCATTTCAAGGTATCCTTCGAAGTACTTAGTTTTTAAACGAAAGCAATTGACGTTTAATAATACCTACCGCATTTATTAGGATCGACGTCTTGACGTGCAATTTGCAATTAATCTGTGACCCAAAAATTTGAAAATGTCACTTTTATATCACGAAGTGTGACAAGGCTTTTAATTTAGAACTCAAAAGTAGGGAAATGTGACTCTGTTAGCTAATTCTTTTAACCAAAAGAACTATAGTTGACTAAAGTTTGACGCATGAAACCACAAACATAAGCTTAGAATAAAGTGGTCTCTGCATTACGAAACGCAATATGTTGCGAAAAGCAATAGATTGATCTATAGAATAATTAAACAATCAGAAGAACTTTTGTCCCCAAAAAAAGCTTACTATTCTTACTATCGCTATTATGAATCGTCTATAGAAACATTAACGACCTGAGCATTGCAATTCAATTCAAACAGTTTCTAATTCGGCCGCTAATGAGTGATTACCAGGTCAGTTGCTGGCTCTGACGTCACACGACACGAAATTCGTCCGTGCACCTCACCTCATTAAAGCGCAGGGGGTCATCGTCTTTTTGCGCTCTAACAATGCGCCATTACTCATTGCTGCAAGTGACACCTGCTAGGACGTCAAATTGCTGTTCTTTGTATGGCTTAACCTTCTTTTTGCTACTTACTTTGACAAATTCTTTTGCCTTTTAACGTACCTTACTCGTAAAAGTATGAAGACCTTTTGAAGGATTCCTTTGTTCTCTATCCTTCAAACTTATTACCTGTTTCAAATTAGGATATTGATCAGGCAATAGAAATGTAGTGATTTTTTTTTCTCTCTGTAGCGGTCCAGTACCCTTAGTGCTCAACATTATCTTCGATCCACAGAATAATAATATTATCCATAGTTTTTGTACTGTTCTAATAGGTTACATTCCTCTCCATACTGGACTACATACCAGGAGTATGTAGACCAGTAGACAATAATTGTAGTTCTTTAGAGGGCGAGGCTGAAGTTAGGCTGGAATGGCATGAGGCATGTCCCCAGATGCACTACAACGAATAAAACTAACTTCAACATACTTAACAAACTTAGTTGCAAAGTTGCAGACAAAGTTTGTTCGCCTTTAACTACTCCTACATGCTAGTAGGTACTTCGCCGGCTCTGAACTTTTAGGTGTTCTTTAACTATTATTTTTCGTTTACTTGTGGTTTTGTGGTTCGTCTTATTTGAACAAAGTAAGAAACTTTTTTTAATTTAAGCGTCATTTAAGTAGTAGTAGCGTGAGTTACGTCCATGTCATGGTGCCATGAACAATGGTGGTTACATTGTTGCAAAAGTAATTGTAAGTACCCTTTTAAGTACCCATGTCAAAGGTGTAATTTTTATCCTGAAAGTTTAATTACTAAGATATGTGTGAATATTATCTACATATTCTAGGAGAAACAGGATCTGTGGAAATTGTCAGCGATCCGTCCATTATTGTAACATAGAGGATCGTTTCATTTTTATAATGAACCTAAATTACTTAGAAAATAAAAGTTAATTTTTCATTGATTATGCTCATAGTTCCATTTTTGAAATCTGCTGTTCCTTTTCATACTATATTTTTAAAGGTATGGGCATATTTGGTATCATTTCTTTATAACTAGTATCGTCGGTGTATGGTACTGATAAAGGCGTATAATTTTTCGCCAAACGGCAATTAGTCATTGCTGCGAGTGACACCTGGTGGGAGCCGTCAAAGCGGAACGCCGTTGTTTCTTTGTTCGGGTTAATCCCACTTCGGCCAACGCCACCGAATTTTCACCTGCAAAATGCTGCACTCTATTTTCGCTAGCCAAAGCCTCCGCTGTTAGAAATGGAACTAAACCTCCGGCTTTTAGACCGACGACCGTCAGATAACAACAATGTATCAGCTTTAATTACATAACCTCAAAATTTTAATGAACACCGACTCGATCGAGATTACTTTCGAAAATACTGTGTAACCCTTGAATGTTCCAGTTTTGGTTTATAAATATGTCGTATTCATGTGTCAAAATCGATAAATTGGACTTTCAACGGAAATTAACGTAAAATTATCTTTCTTTCACTGTCGTCTACATCCGAACGGATTACGGAATATGGCGATAATGTTAAGAGCCTATAGGATAATGAAACGGCGATTACTGCACTCGTCTAAGTAAACGCTACACAAGTACGTAGGTATATGGTACATTAGAGTGTAGGGCGTCCTCAAAGTACGTCACTAGTGCGCTCGACGGGCGAGGTCTTTGTTCGGGCGCGGATCACGAGCGCGCCTCATGCTCCGATAAGCCATCTTAACTGGCAGACGGCGATGCCAGCAGATAACTAAACTTCCTATGTAATCGTCTCGATCACAGATGGTACGCGGATTGACAGCCGAATAATAAAGTGATATACTTAACACTTAATAAACGACAATCGATTGTAACATATCATAAATATTATTAAATGTACAGGTGGAACCATGGACGTAGTAACAAGATAGACTCCGTATTTTTTTCGTTGCGAGGTGCAGATAAATAATTGCACGCTGATTGGCTCACTCTGTACTCTTATCAGGCTGAACTTTGCGATGATTGGCTAGAACAAGCGCGCCACATAATATCAATAATGTCCGTAGTTTAGAAAAAAAACATTTAACAGAATTTATAATAAACTTCACTTTGTTTCGTATATCTAGTAGTGAAAACTAAACTGCGTTAAACAAAAGTAAAGTACCTATTTTTTAAACTATGAGAAGCCTGTTAAATTTTTAAAGTGCCAAATATCACAAAAGTGACAATTTCATTTCAAAACATTTATTGGAGCGCATGTCCAATACAACTTATCATACCATGACCTAGGTTAGGATCATGTGAAACAAAAAATTCTTTGTCTTGATAGGTAAATGTTGGTCCGTGATGTAACGGTCTAGGGAGTCCATACTTTGTCAATACACACTCGTTCCTCTGACACGTTCGTCGGTCATAGTATACAACCATCTTACTATAGTCCGATGTAAGTAGTACGTAGACTCCTTTATCTAGCAATTAAAAAACTATATAAGTAGGTACGCCAGACGTGCCATTTTATCAGTTCAGCAACGGTTCGGACGTAAGACATGTCACTGATAGATATCTTGACGGACAGACAGCGTTAGAACATCTTAGTGAACTACTTATCAGGATCCCGCTACTGAGCGATAAGCCTATCTATGTTGCTTCGGTCTCGACCCAGTACTGCTCCACTGTTGGGCATGACTCTCGGAATAAACTCCAACTATAAATTGCTACAAATCACTTTTTGAGACCATTCTGGAAAATGGTGGTAGAACCCTTTATGGTTAGGCTCCAGCGGCACCTCGCTAAATTCCGCCTTTAGCAGTGTTTAGCGCTGCTGTGTTCTTATATGAAGTGTAGCAAGGAAGGCATACTTATTCGAGGCGTTTCAATTTAGTCCTCAGAGGTAGCAACGCATCGTTGACTGACCACATGTAGGACTTCTAGTCATATCTGGGGTCAATCACAGGTGCGACAGCAGTTGCCACTTACAATCAGGTGGACTGCAAGCTCGTTTGCTACTTTCATATTATACAAAAAAAGAAGTCAAGTGCAAATCGCTAGAGTTCAAGTTCTTTCAAGAACATTCTGGAAAATCATCCATGTTCTTCAAACGAGTTTACTTTTACAAACGTTATTTGTAATGCAAATGACCTAAAAAAGTCTTAGGTAGAATTCGATACCATTACTGGTTTTTGCTTGCACTTAAACCTAATACTCGACGATAAATGGTTTCTGAAGTCCTATAAGCATAGCTGAGAGAGCTCTTCCCACCGATGTTCAGTAACGCTTAATCATGCTTCAAGGGCAAACTTAAAAGCTTTGCTTGTGTTTTCTCTGTCTATGACACCCTTCAAACATTAAGGTATAGATAGAAGTAGTACGTACGCTATACAGAAATGTAGACGAGAATATGGAGGTTTTCTATTCTAGGGTTTTTTTTTATTTATACATATAGTTCTTTATTTCAAAATATTAAGAATTTTTCAATTGGCGCAATTTTGTTTGCTGACGAAAGAAGTTTGCAAAAAGTAGAATCTCGTCTAGGGAATGATGTTTTTGGAAAACTTACTATGCCGTTTTATTTTTTTGTAATAATCGCCCTCGTAAACCTTTTAGCATTTTTCGCTAATCTTTATAGTTTCGGATTTCTCATCTACGCATATATATCTGATTATAATAAGTTACAATAAGTTAGAAAAAGTAACAAGGGATTTCCCTATTTAAATAGGTTATTAATATTATAGTAAAAAAAATAACTTTAGTACCAAAATCAACCTTTGACCCACTGTAAGCGACGTTGAAAATCAAATTAAATTTCATTCACCGTTAGCGACCTCTAGCAACGAATAGCGCTATCTTCTACATTCAGGCTATATACTAAGTTCTACACCAACAAGAAACAACTGCGCCCGCATCTCGGCTTGGGTGTAAAAAAACATTATCTCCTACGGTTTCGGCAGCGTTGGCCAAACTAGTACACTATCGATCTTTCTCGAACGAGCAACACAGCTATAGCTAGGTAGGTAGCTACACAGCGTGGTGTTCGAGCGTGCGGCTTGCGGCTGCGGCCCGGGGCTGCGTCATGCGTCATGCACTGATGTCACGCCGGGCCGCCGGTGTCCACTACAGACTGCGCTGTCCCTCCTAGCTCGAATGCGGTCTGGGGAATAAACTCGATTCTGACTTCCCCTGAACACGCCATGAAATTAACCCTTTGCTCAAATTTTATTGCCGTCGTTATTATTTTATTATAATCGTCTGTTGTTGTGCATGGAATGAAATGAAATGTCTTTATTTACAATTACCTAGTTAATTATTTCAGTTGTCTTTTTTTTTCTTACACTTCCATGTTCAGGCGTCAGACATAAATAACGTTCCAGGCACGTCAAATACTCATATTAATTTCACATTAAAGCAAAAACCTGTTAATATTTTGGAGATGTTGCAAAATTTTGAAAAGTGAAGTTGTAGCGCAAGAAATCATTGTTGTCATTAATAAAATAACCTAATGACACGTATTCTGAGATGAGGTTCCAATCAATTGTCAGCATTTTTATGCTAAATCTTAATGGAATCTAAACACGCAAGTAAACAATGAGTCGTTACTAGAAGGCGGTTAAAGGTATAAGCAAGATAAATAATATATATATAATCATTGCAATAATATTAAAGCGCCGGTAGATGAGTGAATCGACTTATTAATGGAAAAAAAAGTTTGGAAGATACGTCATGTTCGCGCGGAAAGCCAGCCGCGAGCCGAGTGTATCATAAGAGTTATTGCGGCACGGACTTAATCGGAAAAGTGTTAGCTTAGCTGCCAAAATTTGTGCAACATGTTGTTGTCCAACATTGCCAAACTGCTATTGCTTAGTCGAGATACTGGGATTAGAAAGTGTCAACTTTTTGCTATCGAATCGAGAGCTAGATTTATTCTGGTCTAGTTAGAAGGGATCGGGAACAAAAGATCCGCTATTGTCATCGATGTTCTAAAAAAGGTTTGATGTAATTGGCTCGCAATAATTACAGACTAGAACGAATCACCTAGGACTGGTTTTAGCAATTTAATTCGCGTGACATTACGCTCCATAGTTTTTAAACGATTTCCCTGGAAATCTCTGAAGCGTTTAGACGAAATAAAGCCTAAACTTGCTTGACATGGAACCTCTCGGCGTAAAAAACTAGTATCACCATGAGACTTGTGGTTTTTTGTGATAAACGCGAATCGAACCGTCGAACGGCCAATTCGCGTTAGTGATAGTTAAGAACTCGTCTCTGTTGGATAATAATATGCAAGAGGAATTGTTATAGGGAAGCCAACGTGAATGCCTATCGTCGGATTGGACCGAAGAGTAAAATATGCGGCGGAATGCCAGCAAATCGACGTGCGTTGTGAATGGAACCCTAATCATTTGAACGAGAGCATCGCTATATTCGACTCGTGTATGGCTTCCACATTTTGTAATCTAGAATGGAAACTAATCTTCGTTAATATTTTTTATTAACTCGAACGATAATCGATTTTTTAAATAATGATCTCTGAGAGCAATCTATATAAAAAGTTGAACTTTTTAACTGTGAAATGAAGCACGAGTCGA
Organism: Urbanus proteus proteus; assembly: GCA_018251915.1. NCBI lineage: Eukaryota > Metazoa > Arthropoda > Insecta > Lepidoptera > Hesperiidae > Urbanus > Urbanus proteus. The sequence goes on from DWPV01000080.1 coordinate 38,347, forward strand.
GTGATCAATTTAAGAAATAAAAAGTGCCAGCCTGTGATTTCTAAACGACTACCGTTTTCTAAGTTTACACACCTATTAGCGCGGTAACAAAACACTTTTAATCTGTTTGTTTGGTCTAATCAGTGAAACGGCTGAACTACTTTTGAGTACGGTGAGTGGCATAAGTGATCTTCGGCCAGAAAATGGTTACATAAACATTGAAAATGTATGTAGAGGGATACATGTAGCTGTAGCAAGGGACATTGATAATTTCAATCACGTTTTCCATCTTGCAAGAGCGGCGACGCACGTGGACGGCGGCCGTCGCTGTGACGTTGGCGCTGGCGTCGCGTGCACATCGCCTAAAAACAACTCGGCTGCTGGCCACGGGCCGTGCTGAATCAATTTCACGTCGTCGAAGGCGCCAGAAGCTAGGATTATTTCAAATTAGCTATGGTGACTGTTTGTTTAGGTCTTGTTTTTATTTCTTATGCAAGGAGCCTGAAACGCGTTATTTGAAGTTTTAATAAATTATAATCGCGGGAAGAAGTAACACTTACTTGTTCTGCCAGTAAATGCATCTAAAATCGGATCGGCCTTTTGTTTAGGTTCCATGTTAAGAAGATAATTTTATAAGACCACGCGCAAATGTTCGTTAAATTTGACAGAAATGATTAATTCATTTCATAAATGGCTTTGCAAATCAGATAAACTCAATCAATGCAATGATTGTTGGCGTCCAGTGGCTTGCTTATCAGCAATCTGCGAGCTCGGTTACCACTTGCTATTGCACTTTCATAGTCTAGACAATTATTGTACGATGAAATATTTACAAACATGCAACTCCATTCTGGATAGTATAGTTTAATCAATTGGTTTTCACGATGTTATTAAAGAAATCGTTTACCTTATTCGCACGAGGAAATATGCGAAGAATTCCACTTCTATTCATTATAAAATAGTTATTGACATCATAGGAAAAAATAGAAATTGTAAGTCAAGTATTTCTCGCGAAGAATTCCAAGTATTTCGCTCGGAATTATCGGAATGTTTAAGTTTTTACAGTAGAATAATTCTGTAACCGATTAGAATTTCATGAGAGGTTTAACGAACGGTGTGGTGTTTCGTTTTATAGATGCACCGGAGCAGGGATAGTAATTATATGGCACAGTGTTGGCGTCGAAGGAAAATGGCATCCAATCTCATGCCAGGAAGCCAGTGTCATAAGGGGTGGGTGTTCTCGGCGCGTCATGGGGAAGCGCCGCGTGGGTCCGATCGATTGTGGCGCTCGCTGGGAAATGAGCGCTTATATTGCGACTAAACTGCACGATGGAGAACAAAAACTAAACAACTAAGCATCTTCTAATCTATAACATTCTTTTGGCATTTCCGAGAAATATTGGCTGCGAGCGGCCTACTCGCGTTGTCTCCTTGGTCACGCTTTGGGCCATAAGAAAACGTATCGACTGTCCAGTTTTTGGCGTTGGTAAACGTTTGGCACGTTTTTTCTATATTTCGTAGTTCTTTTCTTATCAAATTCTACTTTTTTAACTCAAACCGAGCTAACTGTTAAGATGCTTGTTCAGTCACGACATCGAACTTTGTATCAAATTTCTACGGAATTGTATCTGGTGTTTTTATCGACTTATACGTCGCTGTTGTTTAAAAAAGGTTCCAAAAGCCGGACCTGAATAAATTAGTACTTATCTTAACAATTGTGTGCACACCGGAAACGAAACCTCAGCGGAAAGGACACGGGGCGAGTCGCCGGCACAACTTCGCCAAACGGTTCATTCGCCTTTTAATTGAATGAAAAAACAAACTTCAGTATCTAGCTGGCAATTAAAGTTTGCTTCGCAATGACGCGTTTTTGACCTCAAAGTGCAGGACGGCGGGTTGTGCAAGTCGCAATGGATTTCCGCAAAGCAACACCCAATTATACGTGTACGTAGCATGTAGTGTCTATATAGCGAAGGCCGTTTCCATTTTCCACCTGTGTACCTCGCACCACGCTCCACTCCGCCAGTTCGTAGGTACATAGTGTGCGATGCTCCACTGCCGAGCTCGCCCGAGCCCGCACGAAACTTGCCGAAGTTGTTTGTTTGGATTTTTATCGAAAACTACCGGTTTTTCCCGACTTTGCTGATTTATCTCACGCAATATAAGCTCACGTCGTAGTTACCTACTGTAAGTTTTCTAATTGGAATAACTTACTGGTATAGCTGGAATGTGATGGTTGTATATTTTTCAAGTTTTAATTGCTCGTCATTAAAATAGTAAACAAAAACCAGTTCTTCAAATGGTTCTACCTATTATCCCTACCAATGAATCTATCATTTCTATCAGGTCATAAAATTTAGACATAGAACTTACTTTCTGCTCAATAAAGAACCCTAATATTTTGTGACCAAACAATCCAAATTTTGAGCTGCATTTGGAAAACAGTCACACAACTTTTAATATCGATGTCAAAGCCTAAAAGGACATTTCAATTAGCGAAGATTTGATTGTGGCGCGAACGGGGTCGAAAGGGGCAGAGCCAGGAACAATAAAAGTGCAGATTAGTCATTAGGGGTCGTTTCTGGGGCAGGGAGGGTGCCGCCTGTGGGCTCGTATATAGGACGTGCTATATATAGGACAAGGTTTGCACAGCTATATCCTGTTGTGGTAGCGTTCATAATATAATGGATTTGACGGGTTCGGATTTTGTTCTGGAGGATGTAGGCAAAATGTTTGAAGTACATTTTGAAAACGTATTTGAATATACCTAGGGCCAGAAAGAATAACAAAAAACATCATAAGAAAAATAAAATCCTTTGAAAAATTAAGATGTATCGAACTCGAGACCCTGTTTATAAGATGTAGTTTTCATATGCGCATTACATACGAGTAAACATATTAGACCTATTTTGATTCCATTTTACATTTTAGGCATAAATCAATTAAAAATAGTAGGAAATAACGTGTTTCTTTTCTTAATTAAAAGATGTTCTCATAGGGAAAGCCAGTAAATCGTGCAAAATTAAGTCTTGTGCAATACAGGTACGGACAACAAAGCTGATATAATGACACTCGTGGTATCACCTCATGAGCATAATTACAACGTGATATCTTGGAAGGCCAGTGACTCATGGGGAATATGTGGTACATATTATCCTTGTGTTCTGTGTTGCCCATCAGTTTCGATAGCTATACTGTTCAACAACAAAATATTATGACAATTGATGATATTATTTAATTTAGTTAAAAGTTTGCTTTATAGTTTATGCCGTCTAGGATTAATGAGTTTCTAACTATATATCAACGTTTAGAAGTCTACTGTCGGTAGAGAATTCGATGCCGATTCTCTTTTCTAATCCCGGGATTTCGGGATTGCCTACAGATAATCTCGGAATCCCGGAATAGAACCGGAATTGTAGACTCTCTATAGAAAAACAGTATGGGTACTATTTAAAAACTAAAGAAATCTTATTACTGAAAAAATATATTTAATAAAGATCAGGTTAAACCTGAAAAACTGAGCAAAAAACAAGTTAAACTTTTAAACTATAAAAATAAACTTTATTTTTTAAAACCGCAAATCCTGAGATTTGTCAAATGCTTCCCGAAGATTACATGATTGGGATACGGGAATCACGATATTCGGGATCCCTGAATCAGATTTCCTAAGTGCTGAACATAGATAGGCAATTTTAATTGACTTCCTCAATGCGATGGCGTAAAGTAACACGAGGTCAAGCTTTAGCTTAGGTTCTACTCAACCGATTTTGATGAAACTAATCGCAACATTTCAGTGCAAGTTTTTACTGAAATCTATTTAGTGGTTATTGCGCACAAATACGCGGACAAAGGAACAAAGATATAAAAAAGTGTTTTCTAAGATCACCCAATAATAGAACTCAATTAGTCTAAACATCTCAAATGTACAGGTGGACAGCCCAGTTTGTTTTATATTATAATAGCAGTGATAGGTCCGAAAATGAGATTTTCGTCTTTCAAGGTGTAGGTAAGTTCGAAGAATCACAAACATATTAATATTTATTTATTTTTATTTACAAACAAGAAAAAATATACCGTTTAGTTACTTACTATCAGTCTCCATTTTTTGTATAAGGTTAAAGTAGTAAACTATACACTGCTATGTGTACATTGTACATCCGTAACCAACTTCATATATGAGATAGGCCTCACCTGAAGCCTATCACATGCGTTACCACAGCTAGACATCGTTAGTGGTGTCTCCCCGGTTGAAACATATTGGTTGTTTTGTTATGTAACGGGTATTCATTGGGGGCGGATTTATTTTCATATGAAATTTAAAAAAAAAAACGCCTATCCCGAGTACCCGTTACATAATAAAATGTATTAATTCTGCGATAATATAAGTCTAATATCATATCCTTTCAAAGTAGATGAAACGACTTGTTTTGTACAGTTTACCTGAATTAAAGGAACGAATGATGTATTAAGTTAATTCATCATTGGTTTATCATTGGTGGAGGGAAAGTAAAAGTTATTAAAAATGTACATATTCTTAATGTAGATAGTTAGTCAAAGATAAATGATATTTGGAGGGCCACGTGAAATGATTACAATTTGATTGCTAATATTGCGGGGAGCGAGTAAGCGGCGTTGCGTTCGCGGGCATAATCGCAAACCGGTCCGACATTTCAATGAGTGCGCAACCGAAAAGAACCTAGGGCTGCTAACACTTGAATATGTACCCACACGCCTACACTAATACGTTTGTTCAAAAATAAAAAAAAAATGTTTTGAACTCGAAATAAAATTATAATTCGATTTCATATAACATGCAATACTGGAACTGGTAAGGAAGAAACTAATTTATTTTGATTCTTAATCGAATGAAATTTTTATTTTATACAATTTTCTAATTTTACAAAAATAATTTATGATTGTACTACAAGAAACAAAAAGTATGCATGCACGCATTAAAGCACCTATAATTATGTATTGAAAGAAATTACAATGCCTTCAGTGAACACAGGTACTTACAGTAGACAGACTGGACAGTGAATACTATGTACGGGTTCATACTTAGACCTCAGAGGTAGCAATGTATCTGCGATACCTTAGGTAGAATCCTAATTTTATCTGGTGTTGATCCAGATCGTAAACAGGTGCAGTGAAGCAAATTGCTAAAAGTATATTGCCATCGTATTCTCGAGATTCTAGAGAAACATGTTTAAATTCCGTTTGGCTATCCTATACTTGTCTATCTCCTCTGGCTATTAAATCCTCCCAACCGGAACACGTCGGTTCTATGTAACGGGCTACTTACCCATCCCAATGCCGACACAAAGGGTGCTTGCATCACTTACATCACATACACTGCTTATAGGATACGTCTTGTTATGTAAGTGGAATATCACTTTGTGGACCTAACCGAAATGGATTAGCTGTCTATGACGTCATAAACTTTTGAAATGAAGACTGTTTAATAATCTATCCGCCTGCATGTAACAATAATTTATATATTTTCAATACTTATGCTCAGTCCCTTAATCTGATACCCATACTATAAAGCTCGATGACTTTTTTCTGTGTTTTGGAAATAATGTTATTGAATAATGACATTTTACGGCGGGTCATTTTATTTTTTTAAGTGATCTAAGAACAATAATTTGCCCTACGACAATTAAACTAACAATAGTTTACTTATCGAAAGTCGTCTAACGGTTCCAGAGGTATAATGTAACTAATGGAGAAAACTAATTTAAAAAAGTAACCTAGTTGTGAAAAAAACGTAACAAAAAGATAGGTGTGAAAAAGTCATCCTTTCTTGCAGTCGGGAAATATATTATTTTTAGAGCAATCTTTAAATGTTTTAAGTTGTTTTTATTATTAAATAAAATCATGCATATAACATGAATTTACATGAATATATTAGTTAAATAAATAGGTTGTGAGCAGCCCTAGGTTAGTAAATGGTGGAATAGTGCGTCGCTCGCAGCGCGCGTCAGGTGCCGCTGCCTCGACAGCGGGCTGTTGAAGCTCGCTTGTGGCTTAAAGCTGCTTTTATAGCTACAGACATGGAACGTGCCGTGACAGACAAAATCATATCCTATCTATACAAATAAATAAAATGTGTCTGTTTGTGATTTCAAAATAATAATTTTTTACTCAATGCATATGAAAGTATACACGATACCTATAACGAAAATGCATTTTTTTGTGTGTGTACAGATAGACTAGACTAGAGGTAATCTTCTAAACGGCTGGACCGATTTTGATGGGACTTTCACTGGAAGATTGCTGAAGGTCTAAGGCTTAACATAGGCTACTTTAATTTTTGAAAAAAGCATTTGCGCGCGCTCCACGCTCATGCGCGCACTGTCGCGGGAGAGCGGGATAACATTTATGTCTAAATATGTATTTTTTTTTACTTTTTAAACGCGGGTGAAACCGCGAGGTTCAG
>DWPV01000081.1:0-44734 GCA_018251915.1 Urbanus proteus proteus
GTGTTAGTACGGTATAAAAATGTGTCAATATATGACCTATTTTTTGCATTAATTAATGTATCTTTTATTCCGATAGTTAGGGATTTTTATACTCAAAGCGGTACTTGAAGATTCCTTGTGCCATAAAAATACAAACACTAAAAAAGTACCTAAGCAACTAAATCAATTCAAGAAAAAATAAAACAGTACAGAAATTAAGATTAAAATATGAAGTTAATGAAACTATAAATAATACTTTATAATAATAAAATAAACTTAGCACGCTAAAGATTAAAACGTTAGCTAATTATAGCTATACTTATTTTAAGCTTTTTTATTTTCGTAGGAGGATAAAAGTACAGATTGGTACAAGAGCGAAACAAATAATGCGGCAGTGTACAGCATTATAACGCATCTTCAATAACTAAAGGTCAAATTGTAGGTGTATAAGAGTCTGTGGGTGTTACTTGCAGACCTTCTTGACACTGGATAAAATAGAAAACGTATTTATCTTCAACTTCATTAGGTTTGGGTCGAAGAATTTGGAATACAATTCGGCCTTAAAGTAATTTTATTTTTGAACGAAACTACATTATGATCATAGGATCTTGGCCTGTGACTGGACAAATTGTGTTATACCCCCCAAGTATTTTAAAGATAAAACATCTGACAAGTGTGAGTCGGGCTCGCCTAACAATGGTTCTGGTAACATCACTTTTTTCTATACAAATAAATAAAATTGAAGTGTCTGTTTGTGATTTCAAAATAACATTTTTTACTCAATGCAATGAACGTATACACGATACCTATAACGAAAATACATTTTTTTGTCTGTCCATCTGTCTGTTTGGCTGAGGTAATCTTCTAAACGGCTGGACCGATTTTGACGGGACTTTTACTGAAATATAGCTATATAGGTCTAAGGCGTTACATAGGCTTTTTTTTATTTTTGGGAAAACCCTCAGCGCGCGCGCCACGCGCTTGAGGCCTCAGTCGCGGGAGAGCCGGGTATCCCTTATGTTTAAATATTTATGCCTTTTTACTTTTTTAACGCCCGTGAAACCGCGGGGATCGGCTAGTTCTCAATAAAGAGAAATATTAGTGAAAATATATTCCCAGCGTATAGAAAGTACACAATATTTCACATTCATAGTACAAAAATATCAACAATATAGATATGATAGCTCTCAATAAAGCTCTTGCCGAATCCAATATCTCCACATTGGAGTAGCTAGAGGCAGTTAATCCCAAGATTGTGGTCCCGCATCACATGCCGTCTCATTGCATGGGACAAGCGATGTGCGATTTTAAAACTATAGCTTCAGGTGTTTTATAACAGACGAAACTGTTTTTTTTTTCTGTAAACCAAATAACTACAATGGCGTCAATCTTTCTTACTCTAATACAAGACCTGAAGCCAGCAATAGGACCCCATTCCGGTCCTATTGTTAACCTCAGGTGATGATTAAGATGATATCGTATAAATTGATATTTTGTATAGATACACATGTATGCAAAGTGACAAGGTAGATGGTTTTTTTTAAATAATACTTAACGCTATTATTCAGAATGTTTATCCTAGATTGTTTTATATAGCTGAAAGTCCCCACAGCGTATCAGCAATTTTGGCTCAAGTTCAAAGTTATTATCGTATGTTTCAATTAAAATACAAACAGATTTATCATATGTAATTCTTGATTTTCCAGGCATACAAAATATGATTAATGTTTATTGTTTCTATGTTACCCTATTCTTAAATTCATCGCTTCTCATTTATCGTTTCTGATGAGACAACTCCGCATGAAGCAACATTTATTGGAGAGTTGTGATTTATTGAACTGCGCTGTCCTCTGAAAGCACCATTGGGTATTGCTCTGGTGTACGGGTTTTGAAACGCTTATAACTAGTATTTCATGAGACTGTTCGATTTAAAGGCGCTGGAAATTCTCATCAACCTATTATTATGTTTCAATAAATATATATTTCGGTTCACTACCATGCCCATAAATTTGTGTTCATCTGCTGGTCACGAGTTTCCTCTCAAAGTGTGAAAAGGGTTGGAGAATGGTTGGCTTGGTTTATTAAGTAGGCTGCAGGTATGAATTGGGAGACCGCATAGATCTTTGAGATTTTTTTAAAGGTCCCTCGGGTTTGAAATCGTACAAGACTGAGGGTTATTTGCCGCAACCTTTTTTATGTCCCACTGCTGGACACGGGTCTTCTCACACAACTGACAAGAATTATTCAAAATGTTAGAATTCTAATCACACTTAAAGCTAATGATACGCACGTAATACACAACTTGCTGATATTAGAGGCCTTGGATTGGAATCTTAAAATTCCAGATTGAGTGACTGAATTTTACATTACGGTTTTCTCTGCTTAATTTTCCTATTTCTATATTTATACCAGTCCTACTCCTCTTTTATAGTATGTACTAAAAGTACATAGTATAGACGTTGCTATTTTAGAGTTGCTATTAGAGCTTGTTCAAATTTAGTCCTCAAAGGTTTCAAAACAGGAACTAATGTTTGATCGCCTTCACTTCCCTGGAAATAGAACAGAACTGTTCCATTTCCAGGAATCATATGATTTCTAGTCTATTTGAGATATACCACAGGTAAATTCAGTTATATTCGAAATCAGTTACAAAAGCCAATGAATGGCAGTGAAGGCTTATTCATAACTAGCTGAACCCCACGTATTTATCCGCGTTTAAAAAGTAAAAAAGAACTTATGCATAAATGTCATCCCGCTCTCCCGCAACAGCGCGCGCCTATGGATGTTTCAAAAATTAAAGTAGCCTATGTTACGCCTTAGACCAGCTATCTTTCAATGAAAGTCTTGTCAAAATCGGTCCAGCCGTTTAGAAGATTAGCTCAGCCAAACAGACAGGCAGACAGACAGACAGGCAGACTTTTTTTTAATTGCGTTTTCGTTATAGGTATGGTGTATACTTTCATATGCATTGAGTTAAAAATAGTTATTTTGAAATCACAAACAGACACTTCAAATTTATTTATTTGTAAAAATCAACCCATTAATGTCCTATTGAGCAAGTCTGTTGGCCATGATCCATCGCGCTGACAAAGTGCGAATTGGTCGATTTTATACATCTTTAAGAACTTTTTTAAAGAACTCTTAGGTATGTATGTTTTCTCACGATGTTTTCCTTCACCGTTAAAGCAAGAGCTAATTAATTTCTAATACACACATAACCTCAACAATTGAGCAGTGACTATGATTCAAACGTCAGACCCCTGATTGAGAGGTTGAGTTTTAACTATAAGGCTATTCAATACTTATCTAGAAACACGGTCGTGTTTCAAAGCCAATGTTTGAAACCGCACCATGTGAATATTTACACGAACTGAGCCACTTATGACCCCTCAATAAATCAGAATCCGTACGAGCTAAATACATGGATTGAGGCAAACGATGGCAAATGGCTAGACTACCTTACAAGAACTACAATTTACGCCCATTTGAATTTATGAAGTTAATGCTTGTAGAGTTAGGGTGTGTAGAAATAGCATATTGGCTTCTACATGAGATTTATACATTATATTGTCTCGGCAACATTGGCTTCTTTTATCACTATTATGTTTTTGATGAGATATTACTATTAGTTATGGCATTATAAGTTTTTATAGTCTTGTTTCCAAAGGTAATATTCATAAAATTATCCTATTCTACACATTATATTATCAACATAAATTTAAGCAAGTAAAAGTTATCGCAACGTGGGACCAAAACTAATTACAAGCCGGAATTAAAGTTCTGGTATCACTAAAGCGGATTAGCGAGTTGTTATGTCCGCGACCATTCCATTTTGCATGTTAAGCACTTTTGTTAAACATTTACCATTTATAATTCAACTAGCATACCCACAGTTTCACCCGCGTTAAAGAAATAAAAAGGAACATATATCCAACATTGGTAACACCCCGTTCTCCCGCGACGGCGACTGCAAGTGCGTGCATGCGGGCTTTTTTCCAAAATTAAAGTAGCCTATGTATTATCCAGATTACAATCTATCTCTGTACCAAATTTCATCCAGATTCGTATAGCCGTTCTCAAGTTATAGAGTAACAAACATCCATCCATCCATCCTCAACAAGTTTAATCTTTAATACGCACATAAATCAGAGGCCTGGGATTTGAACCTCGGACTCCACGATTGAGAGGCCAAGTTTCAACCATTTAGCTATCACTGCTTACACTTTTCTCCTTTTACATATCATAAAATCTGTAAGTATATTCGGTCGCTTACAGTGAAACAAGTTGGTATTTAAGGGTAGTCAAGACCATAAATTAATATGTATAACATGCATATTAATGATAAAATATGAAAGTCATATTATTTTCAGATCTATGCCTAAATTAGAAAGCGAATTTGAATACGCTTTGACTTACAACGTTAACTTGAGAATTACGTGTATGTACATATTTATAACAGGATTCTCGTGGGATTCCGTAACGATTCTTGGAATAGTGTATACATCTATGTATACAGTATATAAAATACAGTTTAATTAAAACTAAATACTACTGCTTAGATACAATTAAAGAAACTCCAAGCGACCTCCAATGAGCGTCTTCACTTTTAACGTTTAAGATAAGTCATTAAAATTATCCTGGAAAATTTTATAGAGAAGATGATTTTAAAGTTATCTTAAGCAGGGATTCCAGTGGTTAAAAAGACTGTGTTATCGTTTAATAAAAAACCATACGTAACTTTCTTGTTTCTGCCAATTAACGTAAATTAACTGTTAAAATCTAAGATTAAATTTTAAAGGTGGTACAACTCTATGTATTTCGACTCCGGCGGCTTCCGCCACAGCTATTTCTGCCTTATAACAGCAGTGTAGCGCTGCTGTGTTCTGGTCTGAAGGGTGTGGTAATGGAGACATACTTAACCGAGGCGTTCTGGCTCAGTCCTCGGGGGTAGCAACGCATGTGTGGTCAACCTCGGATAGGACCTTGATCTTATTTGGGGTTGATTACAGATGTCCATGGGCGGCAGTTTCCACTTACATCAGGTGGACTGCATGCTCGTTTGCTACTTCGATAATATAAAAAAATATTAGCTATATAATTCAGTATTCAAGGTATTTAAAATAACTACTTATAATAAGACGAGAAATGATATCACAACAGTTAGATCCAGTAGTGAATAAATAAATAAATTTGAATTCGTAAGTAGTATTCCGCAAGTGCGACCTGCAACTGTCTCGGCGTATAAATATGTATTTCTACTTGTAAATTGTTTACTGAGTTGATATTTTGGAGGACTATTCTATAAACTTTAAAGGTGGTAGAACCTTTTGTGGGTCAACTTCGGCGGCACCAGCGCCACACCTATTTTGCCTTAAAACCTGTTGTTTTGGTAAGAGTTGTGGTAAGGGAGACACTTAATTCGAGGAGATTCATCGTAGTCCTAAGGGGTAGTAACGCATCTGTGATGGATCTAAGGTAGGACTGTGATCTTAACTAGGATTCATTGTAAATGTCCATGGGCGGCAGTGGCCACTTACCACCAGATGGTCTGCGTGCTGGTAAGCTTAATATGATAAAAGAAACAAAGACATAAGCTCTTATGCCTGTTCGAAAAACATAATTTCACAGTTATTTCAGCGGACCGCGAAATTCGTTTTACAGATAGGTATTTGGAATAGTCCTCCCGATTCAGAGAATAAGAAACCTTGAGAGAATATGACACAAGTTACTACAACTTACCGTCATTTATAATTACAAATACTCCTTTCGTGCTATTTGCGGGATATATATGTCAACATTTTGGAACAAAATAATAAACTTCAAATTTGATTCCCCGGGCTCTTTTATTCGTTTGTTTATCTTTTGTACAGTGCCATAGCCCACCGGTGGGCTTGGGTCTCAACCTACAACTGTTTTAAGGCTTTCAATAAAGATTTGTAACTAATCCATGGATTTGATATCTTGACATACCTACATATATTACGTATTTCTGGGAGCATTGAAAAGTATTTGTTAATCAAGGTAGACTTATCTCATCGTCTATCTTTCTCCTGTTTTCTCTTCTCTTCCCCGATATAACGTAGTTTCTTAATAGATACAAAATATACTCTATTTAAAACTATGTAGTGGCTTCGCTTAGTCCTCTATTTAGTACAATTGTCGTGACTTAGTCCTCTATATAGTATACAGTCGATACTACCCTTTGGTACTGTACTGTCAGTAAAATCAGATGGTAGTAGTAATCACGCAGTCGACTCTCAGCCTATAATACGTGAGAGTTATAGCGCAGTAAAACGAAATGCCGCACGGAATCACTTTACATGGGCTTCGTAAAGTTTGATGTTCTATGTATAATTATTCCGCTTCGAAAGCTCTTCAAGCTCGCTTCTCTATATGGCGAAGCTTTAAGCGTGTAGCTAAAAGCAGCTTTTATTACATACATATTCTTCCACGGTCACAACGAGTTCCCTTATTCTCGGCCTGTTATAGTTATTTATTTTAATGTCAATGAAATCTAGCGCCACGGCAGTGCCCTGCAAGGCAGAAGCGACAAGGACACTACTTACTTTTTCTCGAACCACTTTTTGGATCCACATAACTTGCGTTTGGAGTATCCCAGTTAGACAAGATTCTCGAGATATTATAGTAAACATAATGAACAAATTGAACATATTGAACCTATCAAGTTTCAATTACATAGCTTTTAAAGAAAAACGCCGATTTCGTCACTGACTCTGTGATGGTCATATAAATTCAAAGGCATAGTATGTACTTCTTGCAGCCCTAAAAAATTAGTACATGAACTAGTACACAAACAACATATATTATGATTAACGTATAGAATTTATAAACTATCATGAGATCTGATAATGATAAACATGAAAATGTTACTTGTGGGATGAACATTTCAAGACAATTTGTTATTGCTAAAATTATTTTTAGTTTTTTTTCATAGGATTAATCACTACATTCACTACATAGTATAATATAAAGTCACTTTTCGCTCTCTGTCCCTGCATGCTTAGATCTTTAACAATACGCAACGGAATTATATGCGGTTTTTTTTTATAGATTGACTGATTCAAGTTAAATTACATATAAAACTTCCTCTTCAATAACTCTATTTATTTGAAAATAACCGCTTCAAAATCCGTTGCATAGTTTTAAAGATTTAAGCAAACATAGGGACATAGGGACAGACAAAGCGACTTTGTTTTATACTATGTAGTGATTTGACGTAACGTAGCCGCGGGCAAAAGCTACTGATGAAATAAGATATAATCAATTTAATCTCAATACATTCCATACCAAAGCTAAGCTAGAGCGGTATCTATCGGGGTCAGCGGCAGCTGTTAGCACAAAGCTGTTATAAATCACCTTTCAAGTAATTTGCCGCCATTACAGCGACCTAACGACGTATTGTGCTTTTATACGAATGAACGTTTTATTGCTTCCTTTTTTCCTTTTTTTAGGGATGTAAGGCGAAGTCGCTTTAAGGATCTTCCATAAATCTAGTTTTAGATGTCAATTAAAATAATAAAACTGAACATCAACATAATTGCAAAATTATTTGTTTTAATAATTGTAATGGACACTATTGCAGTTGCTGAAAATTGCAATGTTCTCCAATGTTCTCCACAAGCTTAGTGATGGGGCAATTGGGTTTTTAGAAATATAGCGTTTACTCACCAAAACTGCTGTTTTCTTATGAAATATTAATAATTATGAAAAAGGTGAAAATTATGGTTTCAATGTTGAAGAACACTACTGTTTCTCTTCTCGTGAATGGTCTCGTGAGGGTCGTGAGGGTTAGTAGCGTTGCATTGTCATACTCATTTCAATTAGGACCTCATTTACTTTTGCGATTCATTATAGTAAATAAACAATAATAAACAGCAATGATAGCAGATTATCAAGACCTTAGCATTAGAGACATTAACATTTTTTTTTCTAAAAAAAGTTTGAACCATATAGTAATAGTCACTTCGATATCGTTACGAGTACAATATATTAAAAGCAATCAAGTTAAGTAATTCACACGAAGGTTTCATTTAAAACGAGCAACAAGCATGAAGTATTGCCGAAACAAATTGCCACGATATTGTGGGAGTTGGGGCCATAAATTTCCTTTCCGATTTGGATCTTACGCTCCGGAAACTGTTGCAGCGGCTGAAAATTGCAATGTTCTCCACAAGCTCAGTTACTGGCAATAATGGTATAATTGGGTTTTTAGAAATTATAATCACTATTAAGTTAACTTACAAATGTTTTCTTACAAACATATAAGTAAATATGAAACGTGAGAAGTTCTGAAATTATTCAACAGAATTTTTAAGTATCATCAACACCAAAGCGCGTGGTTCGATGACGATGCATGACGCTGTGAATATAGCCACAAAAACTAATAGAGAAAGCCAGTGTCTAACAGTAAACCTCAAAATGCTAATGGTTAATAGCTCAGGAAATACACCCATGTTCAAGCGAAGGTAAGAATCTTATCTAGGGTTGATTCCATATATCCATGAACGTCTTACTTACAATTTGGCGAGTTGTATGTTCATTTGATTTTCCTATATTAAAAACGAAAAATATTGTATCATAGTGTACTGTGAATGGTCTTACTTACACAATAGTTGGTCGTAAAATAAATGGAAAGAAAACCTATAATAATCCATATATGTATAGGTCATAACAAAAATACGACCATAAAATTATGGTCTACGGATGAAAACATGATAGGATTTATGACTGGCCGTCACATAAAATAATGTTGGTTATCGTATTTATAAGAAAACAACGATAAGATTGGTTGTTTATTTTACTATCTGTACAAATAAATAAAATTGAAGTGTCCGTTTATGATTTAAAAACATCAAGTTTTTACTCAATGCATATGAAAGTATACACGATACCTGTAACAAAAAAGCTATTAAAAATTATTTTGTCTGTCTGTCTGTCTGTTTGACTGTAGTAATCTTCTAAACTTCTAGACCGACTTTAACTTTTAGGACTTTTACTGGGAGATAGCTAAAGGCCTAATGCGCAACATAAGCTAGTTTAATTTTCGAAAAATCCAATAGCGCGCGCTTCTCACGCACGCGCGATATTGAAAAAACGTAGTCGCTACAATTTTATAAACATATAATATCACTAATATGGTTTCCGTAAGGATTATTGTTTCCTCTTTGTAAGAGCCATCACAGCCATTAACCATAACCATTTGTTAGGTGAGAATAGATTGCATCTGCGTTTAATGCATTAAAAACTGTTTCAAATTTTGTTCAACTACTTACTGATTGTACAACTTTAAGGCTATAAGTTGCCACATATCATCAGAGAAGAACGAAGGCAAACGTAAGCCTATTGTAAATTGGAAGATGGTAAAACCCTATGTAGTTCAACTCTGGCGGCACCACCGTCACCTATTTCTGCCTTATAATAGCAGTGTTCAGCGCTGCAGTGTTCTGGTCTGAAAGGTGTGGTAACGGAGACATACTTGTTCGAGACGTTCCAACTTAATCCTCAGGGGTAGCAACGCATGTCAGGCCTACCTCCGGTAGGACTGTAATCTTATTTGGATTTGATTACAGACGTCCATGTGCGGACGTGGCCACTTACCATCAGGCGGACTACATGCTCGTTTGCTATTTCAATCATGTAAAAAAAAGTTATAGCCCATTATAAGCTCTAGTCCATAGTGAATGATAGGTCATCATAAGTAATAATTCATAGTAAGTCGAAATGTATGTATGTATGATATAACCCTTATTAAGTCACAATATATAAGCTAACGTCCATAATAAGCCATGACCCTTAGTAAGTCATAGTCCATTAAAAGCGGTAGTCCATAGTAAGCTATATTTCATTCTAAGCTGTATTCCGTAAGCCGTAGTCCTTTGTAAGCAGACGTCCGTTTGATATCCGTTTGACTGCCTCGTCATTCACAAAGGCTTAACTCCGCAAAGATACAATGCACCGTTAGTAGGTACATTGTTTTGAGATTACGAATTTATTTCTACTGTAATGCAGTGTCAAAAGTAGCAATGTATAGACGGAAACGATAAAAACTACGCGATGTAGATATTAAATTAAAGGCCTGGAGATCAGTATAACCTCATACGTACTACAAACTTTAAGACCTTCTATTTTAAGATAACAACCAGTACCGCCAGTTTTACGTGTTTTTCAGATCATGAAAGGAAGCGTGAAATTGGGTCACTTTCGGCCACCCATCCAAATTCCAACCGCACCCAAGATTGCTTAAGTTTTTAGACTGATTAAAATTTACACTAGATGTGGGGCAATGCGCGCTTTCGTATATTTTTCGGATAACATACAAATGGTAATTAACACGCTTTGTTGATAGATAAATCTCTCTCATACATACTCCATACGTAGAATATTAACTTCGAAAAATATATTGTTGGCTCACGAGAAAAGAAAATTAGCTAACAAAGAAACTACTGATATAATCGGCTTTGTCTACGTTCTTTTGATAGAATTGTGGCCAAATATTTCGTTTCTTTTTGTAACAGTATAATTGATTCCATTTGTCCAATTTGTTGTAAATCCATTAACGTAAATCGAAAAACATATTTTATGAAATGTATTGATAAATTTGTATACAAGGAGGAGTATTTTGGGATCTTAAGATTATGAAGAATTAATAAAAATATCAGTCTTTGAAATAAGGTCAGATTACTTTATTCTTAATATACACATTAGAAACCCTTTAGGTCCTTCATACATGATGGAAATATAAAGCAATGTTAATAATAATAACGATTTTAGACGCTCTACATGCTCACACACTAGGTTCCTCCTATGAGTGTTATGGATACATATAGGAAGAAGAATACACAAATACTTAAACTTAGAACAATCACGCTGAAACTGAATCCTATCGAATTCACCATACAGATATCTCTGTCTGGCTATCTCTATCTTGTTTACACACTTAATAATTGTTACAATTTATTAATTGCTTATACACTGTTGTTATAAGGTAAGATATCGTACGATTTTTAAGTGAAGTAAAAGAAATACAGTGGCACTGCTGTCAAATCACGATGGGTCCCTTAAAATGTCGATATACCTTCCATTCCTATGGAGTGACCTACTGATCCGTTGCTGCCACACAGCAATCAATGAGGCGGGCGAGTGCCGGATAATGACATTGTTGCGGCGCGCAGCGGAAGTGGCGTGAGGATAAACACGTTCACAGGATAGCTGAAAACAGAGGTTTTGTTATAAATAATAATAAATAGTAGGCATGTATTGATAATTCTGTAAAGTATCTATAAATTAATAATGACGATGGAAACAGATACGCAGTCCGTGTGACGTTAAGTGGTTACTACTAGGAGGGCCTTAATTTTTTTTTTAATATAATTTTCTCACGTGAAGTTGAATACAGATGTTAAAAGATGGCTGCGACCGCTAAACATGGTTGCTGCATGTTTGTTTACTCCTTTCTTTTTATTTAAACAAAATAGTAAATGAATGAACAAATTTAAAGAACGTAAATAATGTAAATGTAGTTAAGAGGAGTGAATCTTTGCAATTGGCCAATATAAAAGTTTTTGTCTGTGTAAATGTAATAAAAAAAGCTTTTTAGCAAGTGGGCGACGATACAATTTTGCGTAGACATTAAAATTTTATTTCACTAGTAATTCAATTAAGGTTATTTAATACCATAATGTAAAGGGGCTGTCTTCTAAGTGTTTTGTAATAATATTAGGAATTGACTACGGTTGAATGTTAGGCATACGTAACTTTTATTATTTTATTACTTTTAAGGATATAATAATTTAATATTAACAATAATATTAATTAATATAACACTATTTATTCTATTAAGTACTAATATCGTTACACCTACAAATATCATTTATTGTAAAATACAATAAGAAAATTAATCAATGCTTAAAAAACGTACCACGTAAAGTACTTATATACTAAAATGATACGTAAATGGTACCTATACTCCTAGGTTTTTCACATATTTTCGTAGGTGCAAACGTTCCAAATGGTTCCAGTAAGGCGAGTTTGCAAAATCTGTGAAGTATCAAACGGTTACGTCAGCACCAAAGTGAGCGTCTCTCACATAGAAGTAGTTTTCAAATGTTTGTACGAAACAAAGCGATCGGCAAAAACTTTTTTATTTACCTTGTTTTATTTTTTTGATATTACTGAAATATCAAACTTTCCTAATTCTCTTCTACGTTGTATTATCTTAAATATATTATAAATGGTAGTATGACTTCAGGTCCTACAAAATTAATAAAATTAAATACTTATGTCAGTGACAAACAGGCTTTTAATCAATGTCAATGGCCTAAAACATTGAGATAAATATAATTAAAACCAAAGTAATATCCTAAGTTTGAAATAATAGTCGAAGATTCCAAAGTTCTGTAGAAATACGTTCAATGCATGTTTGATTTAACCATAGTCTTATTCCCTACTCTCTTCTTTTCTTTCTTCTTCTTTTTTTCTTAAGTGTAACATTTAAGAAACGAAAATAAAATAACTGTATAACAAATGATTGCTATTGCCAGAGACATACATTCATCTATTAAACACATTAATACGTTCCAAGTGACACACAAAAATAAATCCATAAGCCTTACATTCTCTGTGGGAAGCATACTCTACATTACTATAGGTAAAAGGAAATTGCTTGACCTGATTTATTTAGGCCGGCTCGCTAGGTGCAGTTTAAAAGGTATTAGACAAGCTGCTACTGTAAGTGTATCTTGATGGAAAACAAGCATATTAGATCGAGCTTTTTAGTTTAAGCTGGCAACTTTAGCTTTATTACGTAAAATTGTGAAAAGGTGAAATTTTTGGTTACGTTGTAAAATGTAAAATTTTGTGTACCGGCGTCTTGTGAGTAGTATTTTCGTACGAATTTTTTGTGGAATCAATGTGTCTAAGCTTGCAAATGGTTAATAATACTAAGTTGTTTAATTATGATCAATCCTGAATGAATGACAACACCTGAGTGTTAAGTGGATCAGCGTCCATTGTGGTTAAAAATTGTTTCCTTTATAGCAATATTAATAACGCAATTTCGTAACGTTATCTTTTCTCAGTGAGGATTGCAAATACCTTTTGGCGCTACGCAAGACCAAAAGGCGTCCAGAAGAACAACGTCAACCGCAAGAGCCCGGCATATACACTTTGTCGGCCCCGCGTCCGAGAGAAACTGATGAACAGTTAACTACTACATAAAATACTCCTTAACCTATATTTTTTTATAGGTATTAGGTACCTAAAATCAAGTAGGCTTATTTGCAAGTACTACCTATTAAGCACATAACCATAACAATGTTTCTTCAGGCATCATTGGACCTATTGTACCGACATAATAGAAATGGATTATATCAGGATAAAGATAAAATTGTGGTATTTGCTAAAGATAGGCTGATTTCCATAGAATTCGATTGCAGGTAATGGATATTATAATATCGCGATCTATTGAAATCGTCCAAGGTCGTGCGTTTGGGTTTGTGGTTGGGCCATAAAATTAGCGGGCGTTAAGCGAGTTGGATAGGTAATTGCGCGTATTTACTAATAAAATATACAGGAATGTTCGATTCTTTGTAGATCAGAACAGTTAATCCTTTTCTACTACAGCCCTCTCTTAAGATCTGATTTTAGATCATGAACCAATTTTAGAGTCTTAACTGGCTTAGAACACTATTATCCTGGTGTAAAATATCGTCAATCTTACCACTAGATACATTTTCTGTTTGTTTATTAGCAATTACAAGAAACCCAGGAGATGGGTAGCCACTTCTTTCCTTATAGTACCACCAACACTCACTGCCATTAACACGCAGGCCAGGTGTCCTCAAAAGGTGCATTATCCAGTGAACCCAAAGGACTGATGAAGGAACGGATAAAACTAGATACCTTACCTTATTACAATAATTTCCTTCTCCTTTAATTGCGTATGTACCTACGACTATGTAATCTTTTTCATAAAAGTATTTTATTCCCACTATATTTAGTTACCAAAGACAACAGCGGATCAACGAATGTATTCCGATAATCCCAGTTTCGTGGCCCAACACCTAGTCATGAATGTGAAGCAGAGATAATGCTGTGCGAATCAAATTACGAAATCCTTGCGACTCTCAGTCATGAACGTAGATAGATAATTCCGAATTAATTCCAGCCTACCAATCCACATCAGGTGATACTTGAAGCCCTATTAGAAACATGTATAAACTATTATTGTGTACTTTTTGGTTGGCATACATTCTTGGCATTACGGTATAACAGTGGTTAGAGGTGTAAAAGTAACGAAAGAAAGCTTACCCGTATGTATTCGTAACTATAACATTTAGAACTAGTTACTATCGTATCGGTACTCGTTACTTTTGATACCTCACAAGATAGTACAGAGCAACTTCTCGAGCATATTCTCATACGCAATGCGATATGCAAATTACATACATACGAAAAATGCGATGCGAGTAACGAAATGTATTCGTAACGTTTCATTACTCGGTACTTAATAGCGAAGGCATTACTCTGTAACGAATACATACGATTTGTTACAGCTCTATCCGTGGTAGAAGTCTTTAAGTTCAACTCCAGCGGTATCAGTGCTACACCTATCTCTGCGTATTCACGTTTAAAGATTGTCGTAAGTGAGACATACTTGAATTGTTCAGGGATAATGCATCTGTAATCGAACTTTGATTGAGTTCTCATATTATCTGGGTTGATTACAAATAAGCGGTATTGCAGTGGCAGTTGCTGCTTTTATTAAAATTAAAAAATTAAACGTTACATAAAATTTATTTCTCTTTCATAAGAATATTATACCGAAATACAATGGACTTTGGAATTTTAAGTGTAAATAGATAATTCAAGTACCTCAGTCAGGTTTTATCAGTACTTTAAATATTACTACACTCATCCTAATGTGAGTGATAATGGTACGGTTTGACTAATTGCTAAAAGCAATTAATATCTCTTTCAATAATAGAATCCAAATATTATAGTTAGAATATTAAATTTAATATGGTTCAAAGATAGTTGAATCCTTTGCATTTCTTTTAAATTTCCTATAAAAGTTGGGTATAATATTACAGATAGGTAGGTAGGTAAGTAGGTACCACCGCCACACCAATTTTCAAGTTATGACAGAGCCTTAAGCTGTTATGTCCTAGCTTGAAGTTTGTAACCCAAAGATATATGCCGCTAAAAATATAAAGGGCATTTTTCTCTTAAATTTGAAAAATAACTTTATATTTCAAAAACGGTGACACTTTCACTAAGGTGAGTTTTTATCTGAGAAGTGAACCTCTGTTCTCAAAATTTCGTGGTACTTTTGGGACACCCTGTATGTAGTACTACGTACATACAAGCTTCGTTCTGTTCAGGTAGGACTATTATTCTAACAGATTCTATTCGTTACAGGTATGATTAGCCACTTAACATCAGGTACACTGAATTTATGTCTAAGATGGCTAGAAAAGCCAGTAAAAGATATCTTGGTATAACAATACATTTCCTTAAAATATCGTAAATATCATATCATATAAATTAATAAATGTCATCAAGTCAAATATATATCATTAAATATCAAATTAATACCAGTGCATGTTGTGTTTTATATTCTACGTGAGATATAAATAAAAACTATACAATAGAAATATTTTACATAAAAATTCATGCATATATGTATAAAAGGCTGACTTTTTCAAATGTCACGTATCCAAAACTACACATCCCACGAAATCCGATGTTCAATGCTTGCGCTCCAATTAAAAACTTTAGTGTTACCTAACTCTATGCAACCATCGGAATCTGAATTTTATTTTTTGTGATTTACACCTTTATTTAAAGATATTTTTATCACTTTAGATGTTGCGTTCTAAGTCCTCAATGTATTGTATCTGTGAATGTAAAAAAAGACTCCATTTGATCCATGTAGGATCCATTGCGGATGTCTGTGACCACCTATTAGGTAGACTAGTGGTTCTCAAACCTCTTTGGTGGCGAATTTTTGACGAAGTTCCAAAATAAGCGAAAAAGTTACGTGCATTTTTTTATAATGGGTAATCATATTACAATGTAAGTGTATACTATAATAAAAGAAAAATAACCGAATAGGAGTATTCTCGCGGAGCCCCCGTAAATGTTTTGCGGAGCTCCAGGGCTCCGCGGATTACACTTTGAGAATGGCTTGACCTTTATGTACTTACATCTTCTACTTACAAAATTCTTACTTTTTATCGCTTCTCGTCCAAGAGTCTTTAATTCGACAATATCTTTAAAACACAAGTATATTTTAGTATTTGTACACCGATTATGGATTAGAGCGATTACTTATTTATCTAGTTTATTATCAAATGTTTGGAAAGATTAGGCTATTTTCTAGGAAATATGAAGACATACGAAGCAAGAGGTTCCAATAAAATAACAGTAATAAATGTGTCGATCCTTTTACGATAGCGGAAGATTAAAGTTCCCGTTAGCGTCATATCTTCAATCTGAGCTACTAGGATGCCAGCCAAATGAGAAGTTGTCACGCTATGAGTGACAGAGATAGTTAAGAATTTATTGATGATAGCAAGAGATAGAGCGATGTTTCAATTTTCCTAATTCGGGTTCGGTGCTTATGGATAACAGTATGCTAGATTACATGTGTTTATGTGCTATAGACACGTTTGAAAATTTGGACGTATGTGGGGAAGTAGGTCGAATACTTAAAATGGCGCATTATAGCACTGTAGGTAGCTCTGCTAGTCTGATATACAGGGGGCTCTAAGTCCGATTAATAAGTTGATATTGTATAATATAAACTTTTTTAAATGTCCGTTATATCATCGCTTCTTGTCCATAACGAAAGACCTTCTGAAGTGAAGGGAGATTAAAGATGTAAATCTACATAGGTTCTAGTTTGTATATTTTTGATTTTAGATTTTTAGATTCTCAGTCAAACAGATTACTAGATTTGATATCAGATCGCTGAAATGGAACAAAGAAGACGAACATTTTCATTTGTTATCTTCTGTGATAAGATTAAACATTTTCGTTGATTGTAATCATTGATAGGAATATCAAAAATAGACACACCATACGATAGTAGTTCAGAAAGTAATGCAAAAATGCTTAGACTGAAGAGTTTTATCTTAGAGAGTTTATCAGAGAGAGTTTTATATTAGATTTGAGAACGCATTTTTATCATTTCTATCTTTTTGTGTTGGATAGTTGCAGTGGTACTAAACCACTTTATATAAAGTTCACATAAAAATATTTCATTATATATTTTATTTATATATAAAATTACATCAAATTATTTGCAAATGCAGCAAACGAAGGCAGATGAAGAGAACAATTTTTTTAAAAATTAGATAAATAGTCAATATTTCATAAACGGTCACTTTACTCCCCAAGTTTGTCGTGGTACATTTAGGACACCCGGTATATTTGTACATCTGTATATTTGTATTTTTAATAAGTATATACTTATAATATTATTTTATTGTTACATTTTATTTCGATTTTTTATTACGTGCTGCATACTCTTCTTGTTAACACCTGCCGCAAATTCTATACCTCACCCAGGGTTGCCCTTTTGTACCTTCTTTAACTTTGTTACAGGTGTTACAATGATGATAAATAAATAAACATAAAATAATTATTACCATATGTAACGGGTTACCAAGATCCATGCAACTGGGTCGAAATATCGGCAATTAAGAAATTAAATCCGCGTATCGTGAGACTCTTTATATATTATAATGTATCCATTTCGCGATAATATAAGTTTAAAATTATTACTATGTTCTTAATTTGAGCAAAAATTCATACATTGTGATATGTACGATATTCGTACAAACGCCTACTGATGTTATGAAGCAATAAAAAGTTTCAGTTTGAGTAAAAACCCATAGCAGACTCATAATTATTTTTTCTGCACATCCTTAAGGTTGTAGAAAATTGTAGAAAATACTATGTAGCATTAAGTCCACCTTTCATATAACAACTTTTCTTTGGATAATAAAGAAAAAACAAACAAATTTAGTACTTAATATAAGTATCTATACAAATAAATAAAATTGAAGTGTTGTTTGTGATTTCAAAATAATTTTTTTTTACTCAATGCATATGAAAGTATACACGATACCTATAACGAAAATACAATTAAAAAATTATTTGTCTGTCTGTCTGTCTGTCTGTCTGTCTGTCTGTCTGTCTGTCTGTCTGTCTGCCTGTCTGTTTGGCTGAGCTAATCTTCTAAACGGCTGGATGGATTTTGACGGGACTTTCACTGAAGGATAGCTGAAGATCTAAGGCGTAACATAGGCTACTTTAATTTTTGAAAAATCCATTAGCACGCGCTCCACGCGCATACGCGCGCTGTCGCGGGAGAGCGGGAAGACATTTATGTTCAAATATGTATTCCTTTTTACTTTTTAAACGCGGGTGAAACCGCGGGGTTCAGCTAGTTTGTAAATAAAATTATCTAATACAATATATTCAAAATATTTTAGCAATCTTTTTAATAAATTTTAAAAACCAACCTGATGACATAAATTTACATTTGTGTTTGCTTAAATTCTCAACCTTAGTAGGCATTTCACTACAGTAAATTCTTTCTCTTATCTCCTATGTAAACATTCTTAACTCTATTGCACTCCGAGATAATAGTTAGGTGCAAATCACAGGCTATAATTTATTGCCAATAAACAGTTCTTTAATAAAAATATTAATAAAAGTAAAATCTTTTACGATGTTCGTAGAAACGGGTAACTCAATCAATATGTAATTCACATTATATTTGTTTTTCTTCATTGCAGTGTTTTAAATTTAAAATAAAACGTAAACAAGTTAAAAAACAGTTTTAATTTTTATTCCTATAAAATAAATAAGTAAATATACACGAACTATTAAATAGATTGCAAATAATCGTCATCTTTGATCTTTCCGCTTCACGCTATCTCTTATCTTCTATCACTTGCACCAAACGACCCATCGTCACTTATCTGCGATTAAAATGTCGGCCACCGTCAAGACACTTTGGTCTCTGTAGCGATTCAGGGAAAAAGTAATGGTTTTTCGGGAATTCTAACAAAAACACGGGTTCCATTGTCATTGTGTGTATTAGAGAATAATGAAAACGCCGTGCATACTTCCTGGATGTTCCTTTATTGTAAGTACTTTGAAAATGTTTTTATAAATCTTAATGACGGAGTGAGAGAAAGAGTAATAGCTTTTGAACGCGGCTTAGCACGCGTTAAATTACATACAAACCTTCCTCTTAAATCAATCTATCTATTAAAAAAATCGCATCAAAATCCGTTGCGTAGTTTTAAAGATTGAAGGGGACATAGGGACAGAGAAAGCGACTTTGTTTTATACTATGTAATGATTACAAGTGAACTTCTTTATTCAGTTCATTCATTGGTAATAATATAAAGTTATATAAGTTATTCGATTCATATATATTTGTATTTTGAGGAATTAGTGATAGTAGGTAACGTAGAAGTTAGTAGTGTTTACGCTTGTTTGTATCGTATTATTACCTACTACGTGTCGTAGTACTAGTAGTCTGATATTTGTTTATATTATTGTATTATATTTTTAAGTGTGCAATAAGGAATATTCTATCTATCTATCTGCATATTATGGATCACATGCGAAATTACATAGACTTGAAGATTTGAAACATAGTATTGTATGACCTTGGCTCTATTATAATCTAATCAAGAGCATTACACTATGTTCGCAGTGAAATAAAATATACATAAACTTGTAAAACAATTCATTTTAATGAAAGAATTAATAAAAGCATATTAAAAAGCATAGCAATTATGTCAAATATGACAGATACATATATGTATCATGAGCATTAATGATCATTGAAAATTGGATAAGCTGTTAGATGTTTTTGTGCATCTGATATGCTCCACTTAAATATCGCTGTTAGATGAAGTAAAGTAATACATGCTTACAAGCGAAGCGCCTACTGAATAAGTAACAAGGACTGACACGGCGGCGTATATTGCTGTTTTTAAGGACGTTGCTAAGCTTTGTAACTTATTCTGAACTTATATGAAATATAAAAGTATTTTATACTAGATTTAACACATTTTAGTTTTAGAAGTTTACGTGATTCTTTCCAAGGACAATTTGAGTATGCGCTTTTCTGGAATTAAATTACAAAGTTATTTTTTTCTTCTACTAACACGTTAGGGAATGACATTTTGATTTTATTTCTTTAAGTTCATAGAATGTTTACTAAGAATCACTCGTGCGAAGATTTCTGTAAGTCAATATTGCAATTTTTGTGGTACTTTTTAAGTGGGCACCTACTAAAACATATTTTTTAGATTTTCATTTTGTTACGATGAACTTATTAAGAAAGATGGACTTAGTAAGTAAATAAGGAGTAATATTTTTACTTAATTCTTCATTTAAGAGTGATGTACCTACCCGTAAGAAGAAAATAAAATTTTTCAACAATTAACTAGCTTCGTCGATTTTGAAATTCACACAGAGCGACATTGTATTTTATTGTCAAAGTAGTAGGTGTAGATATAAATAGCAATCACTATACTCTTGAAGTATACAAGTAAGATGAAGGTACAACTAATATTATTAGGACCTTTGTACCTCAAACTTCGGGCGGAACTAGAAACTCGCTTGAAGCCAATTAAAGGTTGTTACTCCTTACAACTAAATTAGAATACCTCAATTCCCACACAACTATTTAAGATAGAAATACAAGCGTAGATATTTCCGTCACAGTAGAAGCGAGTAGCGAACGACAATGCAGTCCGCTATTAAGTAGCGTAGCCACCCATAAACATCTGTAGTCAACAGAAACCTTTGCACCTTTCTTAAAGCTTTCTCTCTTCAAGAAACCTCCACCTGATGGTAAGAGCTTTCTCTTTTCAAGGAAGGTGCAAAAAGAACCCTCTTCCAAAGCCGGCGATGCATTAACGGCTCCTCTGGTGTTGCCAATGTCTATAGATGACTACTTTCCACCAGGTAGCCCGTCTGCCTTATCGTTAGGCTTCAATATAAAAAAGGATGAAAATAACAGAAACATAAGATTTATGTTCCACCTCCTCTCACATGTGTATGATTACCTCTGAGGACTAAGTTAAAACTTTTTTCACATGTAGATACGTTTTCATTGCCACACCGTTCAAACTAGAACAGCAGCGCTTAACACTGATGTTATTGAGTAGAAATTGTTGTAGCGGTGACGCCGAACCTCAAAGAATTCTATTTAGAATATTTACCTTCTTCGTCGCCGAACCTCTTCTAATTCATAGACGCCACTTTAAGTGCTTAAACTAAAATAAATACTGGAAACTCAATTTGCGATACAAGTGCATTAAGTGTAACGCCAAGTGCATTAAAGTGTCACACTTCGTTATCTTGTTGCGATACCACTTAGGTCTTATCGTGTATTAATTTAGTAGTAAAATTTTGGTCCTCTTATGAATCTTTATGCATCTTTGTAGTTTAGTACTTAGTAGCATTGACTATTACGTTTGGCATACTAAAAAGTTAAATAAAACTTTTTTACCTATTTCTAGTGCAGCGACACTACAACCAAGCGTAGTTCTTTCAATAATAATATTTTTATACTATTGTACCCATAAAAAATAATAATTGTGTTGTTTGAAGAAGATATATATCGAGCAAAACATCATATCCTATATTAGCATCTTTGTCCTGTTCAGTGTAACAAAAATTATACATATAGAACCGTGAAAGTAGTTATGAACTTTATATCCTGCCAATTATTGTAGATCAATATTAACATTTTCCGCTCGGCTTTTTATCATCATAATACTCTGGTTGTGACTTTAATATTTTTAAGTATAAGGTCATCAATTGTTTTAAATTCAATGCGCATCTGTTACATATCTTAAATTTCGTCCACAAATACCGTCACTTTTCTCTAAATTAATAAGTGTATGAAGTAAGAAGATATTTGGAATTAATTCTAAATAAGATTGGAGCCATCAGGTACTCCAGATCCGTTCCTTAACACATCTTTCAAATCGAAACACAATTGCGCTTAATGCGCTAAAACACGAGGTTACAGACATAGGTGTGTTTTCTATCATTTTCCTAGTTAAAAGTTTTGGTGCTAGTTAAACTGGAGCTACTATAGCTCCTGGGTTTAATGCGTGACATCTTTTCTGATCATCTTTAATTCCTTTTCCATAAAGCTGATTTTCATACACATTACGGGTATATTCACAGGCGTCACGCTGTCTGACGCTGCTACGTGTTCTATCATTTTTCGTGACTTTCGCGTTTTTGCTCTCTTTGTCCGTTGTTTCAATGAGTAACGATTATTACCGCTAATGCCGTTTTTATTCACGTTTTGATATAGTTTATACTTACTCATCATGCCGTGAAGTTGGCTATACAACGACATTAAAATCAAATATTTGTGCAAATAATAAATACGTGGTATAAGTTGTGAAAAAGTTTGGATCTTGTTTTTAAAGTTTGGAAGTAGCTAACGAGTAATCCACCTGATGGTAAGTGGCCACCGTCGCTAATGGAGATCTGGAACATACTCTAAGCCATAAGATCACAGTATAACCTGAGGTTAGCCATAGAAGCATTGCTACCGTTGAGGTCTAAGTTGGAACGCCTCTCTTTAAGCCTTCAGACCTGAGCGCAACTGAACTGCTGTTATTATGTAGACAAAGATGATGTGGTAGTGCAACCGTAGTCGAACCAAAAAGGATCCTATCACCTTTAAATAGTTATTAGCTTGTGCCTTTTAAATTAAATTCGGACATTACAAAGATAAAGTTACAATTACTCCGAATGCGTATGTTATTTCTATACAGACTCATATCAGTAACAGTAATCGGGTGGCTATTCGCGATACAATCTGATAGGGCCACGGATGAAATTATCGGTGTTTTCCTCTCGCTTACACGTATGGTGTACGAAAGGGACAATGCTATTGTGATAACACTTTTCATAATGGCACTCGCATTTGGACGCAAGGATAATAAGCAAGTGGGGCACTTAAATTGGTTAACTCGAACGAAGCGGACAAGGGAAGTGTGACCCGTGGATTTGGAACAACGAAAATGGTAAATATTGTTACAGTTTAACCTAACTAGGCAGTGAAAGTTATTGGATATTAAGTACGGTGCCTAACGGTGAAAAGTTTGTGAGTGTGGACGAGTGGTGTTATTTTTTTGTTTTTCAATTTTTTTTCTTATTTTTTTACTAATATCATTTAAAGGAGTAGGCCGAAAAGGAAAGCAAATGTCCTTAATTATTTTAAAAATTATTTACATAATATAATCAAACTCAAATTAGGTATACCTACTCGTAACTTGATATGATATGATTAAAAATAACTACAATTTTTGCAATGACTGAATAATACTTTATGTACTATGTACCTTACATATTTTTTCATATCACAATTAGTAATAAGGTAATGAAATCGATAAGAGTTGATATCGTCAGCAAGACTAACTTGCACTTTTAATAATTAAAAATGAATAAAATAGTATTTGATCGTATTTAAAAAAATAGCATTTAACAAATGTTTTTCTAGTTCTAAATTCAAATTGCTTAGAAATATATAAAGGGTGCGATATGAAATGCCTTTATATGATGGATTCAATTCCTTAGACAAGACAATATAATAACTGACTAAAATGTAGTAGGTAAACTGTATGCGAGATTACTTACTATTTAAATATCATATAAATATTGCGACAAAAATAAACTAAAAACTACATACGGATATAACTGAATAAGAAGTCAAGAAACAGCATGAAAACAAAATAAGAAAAATCAGCGTGTCTAATCGGGTTAATCTAAATTCACATAAAATTCCAAAGTTCCAAAATCTTGGGTTTTGGGTTTTAAATCCTAATGTAAATCAATCCTAATGTAATCAGACTATCAACTTTGACTTTGTAGTATACTATACAGGTGACAAATTTTCTAATTATAGGATGTGTCCGTTACACAACTACAATAGTAGTCACAGCAAAGATTTTGATATTCGCAAGGCACACCAGTGCATAGTAATTAACCTTCCAAAGTGCATTCAAGGCATGTAGTACGCGACTAGGTTACCAAAGACTATATAGAAGAAAGTCTTCCAAATCCGTATGTCTGTTTAGACGCGAATCAAGACAATTTGAGGCAGATTTTACTGATTTATGAATATCTTATTTGCAAATTTGTCATTTTAAATTTCGTAAAAAGTCACTTCTCTTATGCAGATAATCATAAACTTTTAACTTTTATTGCATAGAATCTTATAAAAGCGCTTTTTACACTCATAACCCCAGAGTTGGATTTTATCCTGTGTCGTGGATACCGTAGACACACAAAGACAAATACAAAAATAACCAGACCCAGAACAGAAATCTAAATTCATCATTCAGATATCTGTCCGACCGGGAATCGTACCCGGGACCCTCAGCCCGGTAGACCGGTATGGTGACCGCTCGGCCACGGGGATCGTATAATCACGTAGAGTAGAATCATGGAGAGAAAAGGAATTAAAAACATAATAATCATCAATAAAGGAATGTAACTGCCGTAATACGGGTATTTCCTTCAATGGACTCAGACGTGTACAAAATTAAATATGGGTGATTGATCGCTAGTAATCACCCATTCTACTACGATTATTAAATATAGATTTGTACATGAAAGATAAGGTAATTTTAATTAATATCATTATCTAGTACGAAGTAAACTTATGCTAATCTTATACCATACGGAGTTTTGCTGATAAATAGTAATAAAAGTCTGCAATTACCTTAAACAATGAAATTTATATTAACCTCAACAGGAACTGAAATGTTATCTGAGGTCACAGAACTATTGCTATAAATGTACCAATATAAATTTCCAACCTAGATAAGATTAGAATTCAACTTAGGTTAACTACAGTTCCTTTACAACTTTGAGTTTTTTTTAAGATAACTTTGAATCAAATTAGAGTACCTTGGAAAAGTTTGTTTCCCTTAAACCCAAATATATCAGCACTTATAATTGCTATTTAGTAAAGACGGTGCCACCGGAATCGAACCACAGAAGGTCCTATCATTTTTATAAAATTGATATACTTACATCAATTTCATTAAAAAACTGGGTATGCAATATAAGCACTAAAACTTTAGTCATAAAACGAAACAAAAAATCTACAGTTACATATGCAGACATCATTAAAATTTCTCACGCACGTGTGAGAAACGTATTATTAGTATGAATAAAAAATGGTTGAGTCCAATTGAGACGCGACCTTTCCATGATGACTAATGAGATTAGCGGACTATACATTATTTTAATGCCTCATATAGAACTTACTTGATGGTTTTGTTGTATACTTGCAACTTTATTTTTGGGTTCATTTTTTTGTGATTGCCTTTCGATTCCTAGAATATTAGGTACTTCCTCTTCAATTTATGTTATAAAGATTTTTCATGGAACTCTTACCAGGTAATACTTTGTCTTAAATTATTCTTAAGTATTCCTAAACTTGAAAGATTTAATCACATAAACGATATATCTAGTTTTTGCCTACCAATGATTCAAATTTGTCAATTTCTGACAAGTTCCAAGGAGTGATAATGCACCTGTGACAGACCTTATATTAGTAAAGAAAGTCCATGGGTGGCAATGGACGATGATGTTATATGGGCTGCATGTTCATTTGCTAACTTCCTTTATATATGTATCTTCGTCAAAATTTCCAAAACCATTAAAAATTTTGCATCTTGTCGCATAGTTCAAAAACTACTAAAAACTAGTCTGTGCTAGCCTGTTATAAACATTGACACAGTTCCTTGATTAACCGACCCCTAAAATAGATGCTCTAATTGTAGATTAGTGCTAACGTTCCACATGATCCTTAATTAATATACTTGGACAAAGCCGACATGAGTCTGATGATCTAGTTACAAACCTTGACACAATCAGTATTCATGCGGGCTCTAGGAAGGAAACAGTTACTGAAATTGATTCATCAAGAAGCGTATTCGATTATTGATATCGAGTATTTTTTAATAGTGGTGGAAGGTTCTTGGGTTTTAAGAAGGTCAGTTTAATATTATCAGTTTTGAATGTTCATGTCCCTATAGATGCCATAGATGGTATATATGTAATAGATGTGATTTTAGGAAATCTATTGACGATTGGTGCTTTCTATACAATAACTCCAGACAGTATTCATGAAAACATACTAGAAATAGTCTTGAATAGAAGGGCATCAAGGTTAACAATTAAGCATATAAATTATGCAGGGATTCTTATGTATTTGTGAGATGTCTATCTGAAACTACGAAAATACCCGTCAATTCTCGCGACAACCTAAGCTTTTCTTTATGTACAAGTACTTGCTTATGCTTTATGTACAAGTTATTTCTGTCGTTAAAGAATTACGTGATTTGTTCGATGTTAACAAAGAATGATAGAATTATGTCAACAAGGGAAAGAACATTATCGAACTTAGGATCTTAAAAAAACAGACTTACGATATATTTACTCGCAAACACAATGAAGCGGAACAAACAATCTTTGAAACAAAAAGAAGATCTGCACTACATTTTTTGTCCAAATATTATTACGCTAATATAATTACAAAATAACAGGCTTGCCATTTGTATGTAAAGTTAGTATCATTTGACCGGGGAAGTACCACCGTCATTTTTAGCGTGAAGGATTTTTTGTGGATTGTTAGAAAGATGTGGTTGCAGGTTGCAATACGATATAAATCGGTCCAGTTGTTTCAAAGATTACCTCAGCCACAGAGACAGACAGTCAAAAAAAAGTGTATTTTTGTCATAGGTATGTATACATTGAGTAAAAAGTTGATATTTTGAAACCACAAACAGACTTCAATTTTATTTATTTATACAGACCTTGGAGGAATATTGTCATCCCTCGTAGGTAAAGATAGACTGCATGCACCGCTAGTCACTTCATTTTTTATTAAAAAAAAACAGCATTAATGTTCCAAAGGAAACGACTTTTCCTATTCTCGCATAAAGATTTATCGATGACTAATACAGCGATAGTAACACTTCCTTGTATATTTTGTTCCACGTGGTTTTTTATCCTTATTTGCTGAAAGATAAGGCCGATTGAATCAAACTTCAATAAATTACATTGACTGTATCTGTAACTTGATTTGAAACATCCTCCTTCAATGCCGATTTTCCGCTTGCCTGCCCTTGTGACTTTGTCATCGGTATCAGTACATTGGTACATTCTACGTCTTGATAAATTATTAATCATACAATATATATTGATAAATTATTTTATGACGATATTTTTCCTTATGAAGTTTTTATACGTTAATAAATTTGATTGAACTTTCATGTGAAAGTCAGTACACTTAACATTAATATCGAATGTCAATATGATACTGAAGTAGAAAAACTACAACATAAGTTTTTTATATACATAACCTTGAATTCTTCCTAAGTTTAACAAGATTTTCTAATTATGATATCTGCTCTTGCTTAGCATGGACTATAACCTACAACAGCCAAGGTTAAGGGAAGTTGTCAAATTGTATTTTTGGACTATGTTATCATAACGGCGTGTATCATGAGACATTTTGATGTCGCATTAGCTCATTTCCGATGATAAGACATGATAATCGAATGAGTAAAATATTTGTTGGAATTCATGACAAAAAAATATTTAAGTGCTGTTGTAATCTAAAGATAGTTGTCAGGTGTACTTCTAGTATAATCAATAAGTATGAAGCAATCATTTTATTAGTAATATCAAATCAAATAACTAACTAACAATATGGGAATAAAATTGTGTTATATCCTTTGTTTATAAAATGACGTAATTCTGAACTTCCGTCAGGACTTAACAGAAGTTATGATTTTTCGTTTCAATTTTAATTTTTGTTACACACTTTTCTTGTAATTAGAATCAAAGTATAAATTGTTTCTCTTTCTTGCGCTGCTTCTTCTCTATAGCGAAATACCGAAGCGGAACCTTCCGAACCTTCAAATTGTTAAAATTTAAAAACAGTTCTATTTGAATAAATGAGATCAATTTCAGTTTTCATTCGCTATTCCATAATCTAATCATATATTACGATATTTAACAGCATTACCCTTGTAACGACGAGCAGTAAATCAATCTCAACAGACATTAGTACTTTCGCTGTATGGCCACATAAAACCATTAATGTTTTCTTGCGTCGTTACAGTTTCCGTCTTCGCTATATAATGGGAATGTAAATTGTTGAGCTCTGTAGCAATAAACTCGTATGAGTGTTTACGACTGAATCATAAACGTTAGGCTGAACGGAAAGAATCGTTACAATTGCTTTTTGCTTCTCTTCTGCTTATTTCATGTTGTATCTGTCTTTTTTGTATTCATAGGAATTTCGTTTTATTTCTTTTTAACAACGACTCTTTTTATGTTCTTATTTGTTCTTCCCAACTTTTTAAAAATGTTTTCTGAAAAAAATAAAGACTAAGTTTCTTTAAAACACTCTTCATTGACGGTTTCCATATAATTATAGCAGGCATTGATAATTTACATATAAACAATCTCCTCTTTTCTTGGTCGCCATTAAATACTTCGTCTTCGACGTTAATAATTTCATGTGTGTTAAATAATGACATGAAATCAAATTTATCAACAATATCATCAATGTTAGTTACCAGTAACAATAAAACTCAAGCAAATTAAAAGAAACTTTTGTTTTCTCAGTCGTAAATTCAACCCTATAAGTGTAAATATTGAGTTGGAGATGGCAATAAAATTAAAATGTGAAATGAATCACCTCTAGGCTGACTTAAAAATCAATAAAAGACTTCGAAACATTATGTAAGAACGAGACTATTATTTAAGAATACCTATGTACTATTATATTTTAACTAATTAAATTATTTCTCATTTACAGAGTAAGATCTTCCGATCTAAATCAAGTGACTTCGAGAATGAAGCCCTAGAAGTCCACAACGAGTATAGAAGAGAACATGGAGTCCCTCCATTAGTATTGAACAAAGAAATCTCCAAAGTTAGTCAGAAATGGGCTGATGAACTAGCCAAAAAAGATTCTATGGCGTACAGCCTTAATCAGGACTATGGTGAAAGCGTCTATAGTGGTTGGTCACCTGACCCTAATATCAAAATTAGAGCCAGAGATTGCGTAGATAAGTGGTACAGCGAAATCAATGACTTCTCTTTCGGAAGAGAACCAGAAGTCTTGAATTGTGGACACTTCACGCAAATCATTTGGAAGTCTACAAAGGAACTCGGAATTGGATACGCTAAGAGCAAATCTGGGAAATTATATGTCGTAGCTAACTACTATCCACCAGGAAATTACAGCAATCAGTTCGCGAAAAATGTCCCACCTCCAGGAGCAATGCAATTCAGATCTTCATCTAGCTATAGCTCATCAAATTCTACGCGTGAAACGAACAATAACTTAGCTCCCACGTCACCCAAAGAAAGAAATAGCAAAAATTTTAGTGAAATTGCTTCAGATTTAGTAACTAAACTGAGATCATCGTCTATATCTAATGACAAAGGAGAAAAATTCGAAGATGACTTCATAAAGGCTCACAATGAATATAGGAGAATTCATGGCGTTCCACCTCTAGAACTAAATAAGAAACTTTGTAAGTACGCTGATGAGTGGGCTAAAGTGCTATCAAAGAAGGGTTCAATAATACACCGCGACCAAAATGACTATGGTGAGAACATATTCTATGCTTGGTCTTCTGACCCCAATTTTGTAGTGTCTGGAAGAGATCCAGTGGATAAATGGTATAGCGAAATCAAAGACCATAAATTCGGGAAGGAACCCAACTCTTTGGGTTCAGGACATTTCACACAAGTTGTTTGGGAAGATAGTAAAGAAGTCGGCGTTGGTATAGCTAAGTCTAAAGAGGGTCAAGTTTACGTCGTAGCAAACTACTTCCCTCCTGGCAATGTAATGGGTGAATTTGCAAGTAAAGTTCGGCCGCCAATAAATTAGTATTATCCTTATTATATAACGTTACCAAAGACAATTTACATTCCAAATATACTTAGGTAGACTTTTTTACATTTTTATCATATTGTTATTTATTTTGCTTAAATTAATGTAAGTACTTATAAAGACGTTAGAGCTATGATCGCGTATAGGAAATGGTGGTTTAATGTCAAGATATTTCCTATTTGACTTTATAATAATTGTTGCATTTACAATAGTAATAATTACACAGTATTATTACATTTTAATCGGAGTTTACGCATTTCCTACTACAGTGCTCCTTCATCTTAGAAGAAATTGTCTTTAGATATATGATTTTTTATGTAAAGTACTAAAGATATGTTAGTTATAGAACAAAAAATTATTTATTAGTATAAGAATATATTTTAATAAAATAAAGAACTGTAAAAATAATTATTTCCTTATTTTATTTGTTAAATACAAAAATATGGTAGTTTTAACATCTTTTTATATTATTCATACAGACAAATTTAATAATAATATAGCTGATCAAAGATGTTATGTTACAAATATTATTAAAGTAATAAACCTATAAAAATTCAAACTGCTTAAAATCGTCAATGAATAAATCTTTGACCGTGACAACGTTTAACCCCTAAGAGCTCTCTGGATCGGTCTTGAATTGATCTGTGAGTGGCCTTACCTTCCCCAGATGTAGATAAAGCATGTATACGGCCACGGGTGTCGTAGTTTACTTACTAACTGTTAGACAAACTGTAACCTTATGTTCTTAGTCTTAAAATCTATCTTTAACGAAGTATAAATTTACTTTTTTGAGACCAACTAAAGATATTGAATCTAATTAAAAAGTATTAAAAGAAAATGATCTAAAATATGCTTGCATGTTAATTTTATTAAAGATGCCTTCACGAAATTAGTTTTTCATAGAATTTCAGTATTAATAGTATCAACAGTACTTTGAACAAAATACCTATATTGAATTTCTTTGAAATTGCCTTTTAAATATCATATTCATTCAACATAATTGTGGTTAATTTGGCTGTGAAGTTTAAAATATCCACACAATCTAAGATGGGAAAAATAATTATAGTAATCCAAGTGAGGTTATTGACCTGTATTGAATCGTCTGAGTGTTAGGGACTTGTTCCACTCTCGTTAAATATTAAATGAACGTTGAATATATATTATTACAATTAAAAACTAAATTTATTACTATTATAATTTATCTGTTGTGTGAATACCCTATTTCACCGCTTTAGAAGAAGAGTAAAAAATAATACAAGTGGATACCTAGGTTATAAAATTATCCTGATGTCAAATATTCTTAGTTCTAGCTTTATTGGTTCAAACTCTGCGATTATAAGATTCAAATATTTGCCGTTAACGTGATTATAAATTTGCAGAATCTCAATTATTTCTATCACTCATCAAATAATATACCTCTAGCTTAGATATCACTACAGTTTTTAAACCTAAAATTATAGATATGATTTCAAAGGATGCTAAAAGTTTATAAAAATCATTCTTTAAAACAAGAGAGTATGAGTAAATAAAAGTTCTGCGAATGCTTCAAATTAGTAAGGCATTAACAACAAATTTATTAATTTGGCAACATTGACCACTGATCGCCAATTAAGTTCTATTAATGGTCGATTAAAGATTTGGCGTATAAACCAAGCGTTAATGACACAAAGGGAAATATCCAAATTTTAAACCACATCTGCTAAATAAATATAAAGGAGATCATTCAAGTCTTGAACAATTTGTACCCAAAAATGAAAGTGTCGGGCAGAAGAGTTGAAAACACGTCATGTGCTTAACAATAACATAAGAGTATGTATTATATTTATTTACATAAATAAAACGGGTAGTTTTTCATAATGTCACTGTCATTGTACGGTGGCGCCCTCTACTTCATTATAGTTTATGTTTAAATTATAGCATTTTGAGACATTAATATAGTTTCTTTTTTTATAATATTGAAGAAGCAGATAAGCAGTCCACCTGATATTAAGTGACCAGTGGTACCTATGGACATCTGCAGTCAACCCCAAATATGATCGCAGTGTTACCTAAATTAACGTTCTTTTAAGATCGCTATAATTTTAGCGTGAGACAAGTGATTTATTTCATTGAGTTCAAATATTTGCGAAACTATTTTGGCATTAAATTAAAAGGTCGTAGAGTGCATTGTGGCGTAAATACTGTAATTCAGTACTTTGATTACTTATAGCCACATTGCCACAACCTTAGTTTCATTGTTCTGTAACAGAGGTTCTAAAACTTTGAGGTTCTAAAAATCTGACGTGATCTAAAAGTGTAGATACTTTTAGAACACGTCACATTTAAAATCAAGCATTTAAAAGCAAGATTTTTTATTTTCACTAATTACGGTTGGTGAAAAAAATACAGTCATATATATCTCTAAATTAAAATTCATTAAAAGTTTTAACCCTTCCTGATTCCCTTTGGGAACTTCATCATCCATCGTATGCTTCGAGCGTGCAAAAAGGGGCGTTATCACCAACTTTGAGAAGCACTATTTTATGAGGTTCAAACTATTAACTTCAGTCGTGATGTGTTTGATTAATGATTTATACTCCTAATCTTCTGAGATGAAGATAAGTTATCTGAGTGAAGTCTTCATTTTATATTTAGATGTTTAAATTGAGATTTCAAATACCATTATAATAAACTCATGGCTATTTCACCGTCCATTGTCTTGATCTCAAAATAAAAAGGGTTGAGATGAACACTATGAGAAGGGATACAAAAAAGAATCAGAAATGTCAAGGAAACACGCTCGCACGCGTGCACGTATACACCCATTCATGCACGAACACACATAAATTCATGCACGCATACATTACGCTCGCATGAAGATTCGCACGCATGCACATACAAAAATAACATATTCATAAAATGTGATAATTCATGTAAGTTAATGTTATATTTTCCGCCATAAATCAAAAGCTACAAAAATCATATCTTATACTCAACTCTCGAAACAGATTAAAAATTGCTGCGATTTAATACTTTAACTAATATTTATTAAATCAATTTCACGGTATGCATTCATTACTTCAAACTCTTATACCAAGTGCAATTGATGAGAAAAGTTTATTACTGCAGAGTTGAAAACATAACCAATATATTGCGGATTGCGGTCTGAAATCGACCTTATCGTACCAACCCAAGCTTCATTTTATGTCCATGGACCACGAATGCTGAAATGGATTGGATTGTGTTATTTTGTTTGCTTCTCGTGAGTCCGTACCTTTGATAACTTAATGTGTTTTAAGGGTCTCAGTCCAAGATGCGTTTTATGTACAGCCTATTTCTATTTCTGTTGGAATTGCGTGGGATTTCTCAATAAGTTTATCTTTATTATTGAACTACATAGTTTTTACCCGCTTCGCTCGAGCTAATGTATACATATTCGTTCGCTTTTAACAGTAAGAATATAGTAGTAAGAATTATATGCTCTATAGCTATACTCTGTACAATTCATTAACAAGCAGCCGTAGGTAACTATAAATGTAGGTACAATGTACGTATAAAAGTAATTTTTCTGTCCCTCAGGAGTAGTTAGCATGTTTTTTGGGATGAAAGGGACTGTATGGCCTTTTCTAAACCCCTAGCAATGTGTGTGCAAAATTTCATAATGATCGGTTGAGTAGTTAAGGTGTGAAGGCGTTACAATCAAACAAATGGACATTTGCATTTATAATCATTAGGATAGGATAGGATAAGATGGAATAAAAATAAATTGTCATCGCATCTGTATCATGTTAAACGTGATATGAACATACCTATATGTTAAGAGTGGTACAGACTTTCCTAATTGGAACTGCACTTACTATTACTTAGAGTATTTGCTTGACGACCCGCGTGGCGGAGCGGTACCATACCGGTCTGACGCGCAATGGGTTCCGGGTTCGATTTCCGGCCAAACAGATATTTGAATGACGAATTTAGATTTCTGTTATGGGTAAATGGGTATATGGGTATTTGTGTATTCGTCTTTTTGTGTCCATGGTACTCACGATACAGGTGAAAATCCTAATGTTGTGTGAGTGTGTGTGTAAGAGTTGAATGCGTCTATGTCAGTTTGTTTTTTTTCCAATAAAAAGTTTTTTAATATTTTTCAGAACGTAACACCTCAGTATGCGCATCGCACGCCACATGAGATTATAGAAATTTCTGAATATGTTCAAGTAAGTTAATATAAGTATCGTAATTTACTAAGCCTCAGTATCAGTATATTTTATCCTTTTACGATAATTTAAGATTTTTAATATTTTTAAGAAAAAATATTATAAATCACATATTAACCACAGAACAATAAATACGGTTTATTTTACTTCTTGTAATTTAAAAGAAAAAACGTGGATGAATACAAAACAATATAAATATTAAAAAAAAATGTTAAAACCTGAAAATAAAACGCAAAAATATTTATTTCAAACTCACTTGATCTAAATAAACAAAGGGAGCTTAATATTGAATTGATAATAATTTATTCAGCCCTAACCACAAACTCAGACTGAGTTGACACCTGCCAATAACTGGTCTCTCTGAAAAATATCTAGAATATCTATCATTAAAGATCTAAGGGTAAACTACGAATACAATTGAATAAAATAGAAGTACGTCTAAATTCGTTAAGTAAAAAAGAAGTGTTTAAGAGAAACAACTATATTTTCTTTCAATAAATAAATAGAGATGATTTTTATATGATCTAATTAACAAACGAGCATGCAGTCCGCCTGATGGTAAGTGCCACTGCCGCTCATGGACATCTGTAATCAACCCCAGATAAGATAAAGATCCTACCTGAGGTTGATCACAGATGCGTTGCTACTCCTGAGGACTAAGTTGGAACGCCTCGGATAAGTATCCCTTATCCCACTCTTCAGACCAGAACACAGCAAGGCTGAACACTGCTATTATAAGGCAGAAATAAGTGTGGCGACGGTGCCGCCGGAGCCAAAATACATAGAGTTCTACCAGCTTTAGAACTAACTAAATGTTGTACTATTTAGTTAGATTTTAGTTTTAGTAAGGCCCTAATAATAATAGATATAGAAGTGATAAAATACACGTGAAAATAAATCCGCTTCACAAGAATGACACCTATTATGCACTAGAAACAGCTGTTCGTCTTTCTGTATTTCTAAAATAGAAATAAAAAAATTGTTTCTCCAAATTATTGTTTTGAAATTCGAAAATCGAATACACGAATTTCTGCAGCATTTGAAACGGCAGATATAAACGTCAGTGAATAGTGGAGAATTGAAATGGAATATTATTTTGAAGCGAACAATGTTCAGTCTCTTTCAGCTGAAGTGATGCAACGGTACGAGTGAATTTATTTACATCTGAAATATTTCAATAGAATATAAACTTTGAGTTAAATATATACTTAAGCGATTCGAAAAGTTGATATAAGATTCATAAATCATTCACCATCTTTTGACTTGAGTTTGACGCGTCATCGGCAAATTATCACAGGCCAATTTTCGTTTTCTCTTGCCGTGTTTTTTTTATAAAATGAAAGTATAGATAGTTGGTGGTCACTGACAGACATAGATATTTGACAGATTTAATAAAATTGTCTCATTACGTTCTCTAATGTAGTCTCTAAGTTTGGAACCTTCTTCGTTCCTATATACCTATGTGTATTGCGTCTCCACGAAACTATTCAATTTTACACATTTTTTATTAGGCAGAAGTACGTGTGGCTGAATTTGTGTCCAATGCATTACATTACATACATGAAATCTTAATGTTTGATAT
Source organism: Urbanus proteus proteus (assembly GCA_018251915.1). Lineage (NCBI taxonomy): Eukaryota > Metazoa > Arthropoda > Insecta > Lepidoptera > Hesperiidae > Urbanus > Urbanus proteus. Next base: position 35,768 of record DWPV01000081.1, read on the forward strand.
TCAAAGCACAAATCATTATAATACTGCATAAGTAGTATTCCAAGTAGAAAATTGACATGCAATCCACCTATGTAAATAATGACGGTAATTTTAAAATCAATTTCTTGCATTATTTCCCCGAGGACCTAGTTGGAATTATTTGTGCTTCGTATAGTCATATAACTTATTCTTGTCGTCTATGCATTTTAGTTCTACATTGATGTTTAAAATAAAATATTTACTTTAACTTTGTCTTCCACTTTAGTATTAAAACGTAGATACCAGACTGTTAGTACCATACTGATCTGGCTTAAAGGGTGTATAAGTGGTTCCAACTTAGTCCTCAGGGGTAGCAACGCATTTGTCGTCAACTTCAGGTAACTGTTCTTATCTGAGATTGAAGTGTCTATGGGCGGTAGTTACCATCGGGTGGCATGCCCATTTTCTCCTTACTTTTCAAAGCTCCAGAAATGGTTTTCAAAATAATTCATATCAAACAATGTAACATTTATTTCACTGAAAGATTTCAGATGTAAATAAATTTCCTAGAGCGTTGCGTCACTTCGTTATGACACAGGCTGAATGTTGTTCGTTTCAAAATATTCAATTCCAATTCTCCACACCATTCTGACGTTTATATCTGTCGCTTGAAATATTACAATTCGGTGTTAACTCGCGTGGACTGTTTGATTTGAAATAATGATATTTGGTGAAAGACGTAGATATAACTTCTGAAGTGGTTCTCTTGCTGCATTTTGTTGTATTTGTCGAGTAGAAAACAAGATGTTTTTAAGTTTTTTACCCGATTGCGTCAGAAGGAGGGTAATGTTTTTCGAGCGTATGTATGTCCATTTCTATGGCACGCCCTATAACTCAAACAGCTTAACGAATTTTAACATAAGAGGTGTCGTCGCCTCAATTGTCATAGTGACATAGGCTTTATAAATTTTAATTATACTGACTAAAAACTTAAAACAGACGTTTTAAGCAGTTGGATTATTTTTTGTTTTTTTTTTTAATGATAATATTTCTAGTAATAAGGGTTCCTAAGAATACATGAGGTGTTCCAACTATCGTTCATGAAAACGTAGACTGATGTACATTTTCAATTTATCAGCAATAGTTTAAATTGAATTGCGGTTGCGTCCCTTCTTCTATTTTCATTTGGGGACAGGATGACAGGTGTCAATTTGTGATGACCACTTAAGACAGGTCACGATGATACAATATAAACATGGATATGGGCTTGACAGTGCAAAACTTGTTTACTTGTCGATATAATATATATTATTTTATTTAAATTGATTTCAAAACTATTGATGACTTTATTGTTACCAATATAAAACTTCTTTTTAAATTATGATTATTATTATTCTAGCTCAATTTTGATAACGACGTGATACGTGATCATTATCAAACAATATTAAAAATTACTAGTCAACTTTTCTAAAACCACACATTGAAACTAAATATATTTAATATTTTTTTACGAAATATACATATACACAAAAAAAAACTCAAATAAATTAGCTATAAATAATACGTTACAAATAGTATAAAAAATCTATAAAATTACCTTAAGCTCGAAATCGTAGCAGAAAATGTATAGATCAGAATACTCGCAACCAAAATAAATTCAATTTAGTAAACTTTTGAGATTTAAACCAAGTAACAACTGATTGAATAAACTACAAAGCACAAAGCCACTTTAAAGTCAGCATGGAATCAAGAGTGAAATTTCGTGTAGAACTGTAAAATCCCTTTACCTGTAAACCAACTACTGGCTAGAAGTTATTTGCTAGTGAAAATTGTAACAACATTTTCAATATATCTCAATTTTGTAGTAAATTTGTACTAAACGTTTTTCGGGTCTAGGATTTTTATGTCTTTATTTGTGTTTACGGTCGTTACAGCATAAATAGTAGAACTATTATTGCGCCAAAATATTGATTTCACTTTCAACCCTCGAAAGTGAAATCAATATTTTGGCGCAAAAAAACTAGTTGGGTGATAACAACAATTTTGAAAAAAAAAAATTTTAGGTAGTTATTCGCACGATTTAAACTATTTAGTCTTCCACAAAAAAATAACTAAGAAAACTTAAAAAAGTGCAAACAGAATCCAATTTCCTCAAAATTCTATACACAACCTTCTAGAGTATTACTTGATACTTGTAGGTATATATCAAGTTATACTGTTACATCCATCTTGTGCCAAACGGATTGTGTTTTCAACACCTTTCACGAACATTTGGAGCGTACCGAGAATATTAATATCTGCCTTTGTCACAAAGAGCTTGGCTTACGGGAACACAACACGAATGCTTTAATCCTTTGCCTTTTACTTATCTTTGTTTTATTCACGGGTTTGGGTTTAAACAATATTAATAACTTGATGTCAAAAGATTTTGGCTTAATTTGTTTTGTTTCTGTTGTGGGGTTAAAAAGTATCTAATATGGGCTATGGAGAGTATAACCCAATTTAAAGTGATGTTATGTAATGCTACAGATGACCTTAAAGATCCTAAATTATACTAGGTCCGTCACAGATGCTTTAATTTCCCTAATATTAAATTTGGGGCGATATTAAATTTGGGGCGATTTCTAGAATTCCTGACCTATATGTATAACGAGGTAATCGATGATACTGATGCCCTTAATTGAGGTCAAATTCTATTTCTAACTCAAGATAATTCCTTTGCAAAGTTTTTGTATATTAATAAAAGATCCTGGATATAATTTAGCTCTTTTAAATCATCCAAGAGCTTCATAATCGTGAATTGTTTCATAATGTACAGTTAACCATTAAGATTCTAATATTTTGCTGGATTTAGCAGGTTCATCACTATCCTACCTACCCTGTTTTTTTTCATATTTCGTAATAGGATTTTACTTATCGTGTTACAGCGTAACGACCTTGCTGATGACAGTATACTAGGCGTGCCAAAGCTCCCTGAAGATTTACCGAATGCAGAGCCCATCATACCAGCTCATACCCTTCTTAAGCCAGCGCTTGGCATGCTCAAGTCCTCTATCAAATACCCATTGAAAGACGTTGACAGGGCTGTTTATGGGAATTTGAATAACCTTGGAATTACGTAAGTCTAACGTTTTGCTAAAGTAACAGTAAAACTTCTTACTAAGTTATTTAGTGTCTTCTTTTTTTCAGATATGGAAAAACGAATGAACGTGTTCTTTACACAGGTTTTAGGAAAACAAATGATTTGTTGGTAAGTTGCACTTAAATATTCCCCCCAAAAGTGTATACTAACTCATAGACAAAAGAGAAGATATATGGTGGTGTTCTTATCTATTCATAGCTATACCTATTTACTTTTAATAATTACAGGACATGTTTTTGCAAACGTTGAAAAAAGGAAAAAATCTTCAAAGGCAAGTAATCAATTATAATTTTCTGATTTAGATTACGTTTATATTTTCAAAGTATAGTACATATTTACAGTAGTTTTAATTTAAAGTTTAATTTCAGGAAACCGTTAATGGTGAGAAAATTTTTAAAACATCATCGCCATTAATACTAATATAACAAATGTGACAAATAAAAAGTAAGGTCCTAGGATTACAATGTAAGGAGGTATCCTTACATTGGTTAATTCCGGAATGAAGTCCATTTCAGCTATAGAGAAACTATTATCTATTGAATAAAAGAATATTCAATAGATAATAGTTTCTCTACGAGTATGTTGTTAATTGACAACATAATACATACTTAATGTATTGAATTTTGCAGGTTTATATTCGACAAAAGCCAAAATACGAAAAGTTGTAAGTAACTTAAGAAATCCATTAATATATTATGTAGTAAAAGAAAATATTTAACCAATTGAAATGACTAATACTTATATTTTGTTGGTATGTTGAAAGAAAAGCAGGCAACCATGACAAGGTAAAACATTAGACACTATGTTTATTATTTAAAGTAAGTTATTAAAGTTCCAGTTATTATAATTATGGTTACTGATGTAAATAGACGAAGAAGAAGAAAACAGACGTACTTACCGAAAGGCAATTATTTTTAAGTCACTAAATCACAGTCACTAATACGTATTTGCTCTGATTATTTTGAAAGCGTGTAAAGTTTGCAAATCCACACTAGCTAATGGTCTCTATGGATTATATCTAGGAATGGAACAGTATTAAAGACACTTTGAGGGAAGCCTAGGAGCTTTTAAAGAAACAGCTGTTAGCCTAATATTTTAAAATTGTCTCTTTAGTATATAAAACTTAAAACACATCAAAAGCGTCAGGTGTTCAAACAAGCAAGTTGCTTACAAACTCAAAGTATCTTTACTCGTAAAATAAGTTCGACGTTGAATTAAAAATAACATTTCACAGGTTTTTGAAGAAGAGAATAACGCGAGTGAAATTCTAGACGAGTAAGTTCCAGTGAGTTCGGCTGAAGCTAACTTTAAGGGAATTTATGAGCTAGCGAGTTCCGAAGTTGTGGTAGTAAAATAAATAATTACTGACGGAATTTAAGAGTTGTTTGGCTTGGCTACTCAAAAGTTAGTTTATGTGATGCCCTAGATGTTTTTATACGAAGCGATATTTTAAATTTAATTTGAAAGTTCTTCCATGAAAAATATTTACTTACTTTTAAAATAATGTTTCTTCCTCGACGTTCTGAATTATTTATTGGATTTAATGTTACTTTTCCTATCAGTAATGTGCAATGTAAGTTCCAAATAGAAGTAGGCAACTAGTATAGTTAGCCTATGGATGATAAGGGCTCATATTTGAGCGATAGTTTGTTGACACACGAGCTTCAGCCCGCGCACAACGGCAGTCGTCACCTATCGCCGCCAGTCGCTTCACGTTCGTCTTTTGTCAACGGTTGCTGACGACAGGCGGTGCCGCTCAGTGACTGTTGCCGGCGATCGCTAGCGACAGCTCGCCACAGTTAGCAACCGTCGCTGGCGATCGCCGCACCGGTCTGGGTGTTTATGTCTTGTTTGTCCACTACACCCACGACACGGGAGAAAATTCTAATGTAGGGTATGAATGTAGAAAGTTTAAAAATACTAGTAGGTACATGAAAATACTTTTATAAAATGGCCTAGAGAAAGTAATGGAAACAATATTCCCTTACAGCGGAGAGTTTGAAGAGCCGAAGAACGTGAGTATTGTTTACCGTAAACATAAAGTCTAACTAATATGTACTATCTAGTTTTATTAACTTTGCGCTTACGCTACTCACAGTTTGTTGTACAACTTCAATGAGGCTATAACTTTACACATTCATACTAATACTTATTATTATGTACTATATAAATGTTTATTTGTTTAAAAATAAAAAATAAATAGATTTATTTCATTTTGGTATTTTGGCCAGTCCGAAAACCAAACAACCTGCAAAAAATTCGTCGTTACCATAGAGACATTATACTTAGAGAAAAAAAACCAACCTAAAAAGTGTAAGCAAGAAAAGATAATTTAATAAAGTGATTTGACAAAAATAACTATAGCTTTGTCATCTTTGCATGCATATATGCACGAAATCTTTGACAGCAACGGGATTTCCGTCGACGACGGGACGAGACGATCTACGATTACCTGGACAGCACGGAGTCTAGTGAGTACTCCTCAGAGACATCAGCGTCATCGGACTACGAGAGGAATCCTGGCAACCCGTACACTGTTCATAAGGACAAGTATCGGCAAAATTGGATGTGGAACCATTTCGTAAGTTTTTTCATATGAAAATAAGGAGGCCACTTAAACCTTAACTGAATAAAGCTGGAAGTAAAACTAGAATACAGACAACTATTATAAATCGGTGATCGAGCAAATGTAAGTATGATAATAATTAAAAAGGTGTTGTATGTCTCTCAACTAAACACATATTATACACACTCAAAGGTGGCCCAGAATATATTCTAACACGCTGATTTTAGGGAATTGATTCTTCACCATGGTTTTGATATAAATCATTGATTCACGTATTCTTAGAAGTACGAGAGGAAACTTTTGCTGCCCTTACTCGTGTCTGTTCCTTTGACTACCTAAACTGTATAAAGAATTCCATGATTCTAATTTCTTCTTCACAGTCACTTGATTTGGATCAGTTTTTCTGAAGTTATGGACAGACTGTTAAGATTTTTCTTAAAAGTAAATATGAATTTCCCAGATGGATGGTGACCACATGAATATAAATCCGTATGGTCCGCAATTCAACAGTTTGGGACCATCAGGCGCAACTCTTTTCTTCAACCGAAAGTGGTGGTATTATAACCAGGTAAAATTAAATGTTCTTTATAAGAACTCAAACCAACAACATTTTAAAGTTCCTGTTAAGTAAGTGGTTTTTGCACTTTTTAGCGAGTTTGTAACTTCTCCTCTCAGTGAAAATTTGTGAGAGGAATCTTGTCTAAAAACAAACACGTATTTTTTACTTTTTTATCCGTTAAAGTAACGAAAGTATCAAAGTGTAGAAGTAAAAAAATAAAAGTGATAAAAGTTAACATATAGTTCTCCAATATCAAAAAATACTTTTTGAAAGGACAATAAAGCTTTTTATATTTTTATTATTACAATATTATCAGTCTAAAATTATCTTTGTTTCAGGACGACTATAGGCCATTTGATTAAAAATAATATATTTATATTAAAATTAAAAAGAAGTTCGTACTTTTACTTATTTTATTTTCTAATATTAATAAGTTAAATTTCACTTTTATTGCATTCCTTTGAAACCTGAAATATTATTATTGTATTTTGATAACCGATTAATATACAGACTTATTTAAAAAAAGCTTGAAGTCATGATCTATATCATATCCTTAACCACTTTACCACATTTTAACGATATTTTGATAGTTACTATTTCCATTGGAAATGTTGGAATACCTATTTATTAACTGCAATAAAAAATTATCGAAACAGTAATGATGCTTTAACACTGCAAATGGCGTCGAGGGGCATTTGTTTTAAAGAAAATGAACATCGCAATAGTTGACGTTAAAGCCTATTACAGTTGTAACGTCATATAATAAATGAACCGAAACATACTCTAGAACACTATGGCGTTATATCGCACTAAACTCCGCCGTCATATTGCAGTTGACGTTAAACGATTTGAACGGGAACCTTCTTCGAGCTCCACGTACTAATGCAATAAATCTAAGACACTAAAGTGGACTAGAAAGCCCGTTTTATCGGTGTGTAATATAAATGACAATTAATTCATTTAAAATACGTTGTTGAAATTATTTGCCAAACAAATAGTAAATTGGTGAAAGATAATTGATTTTGTTTTGAAATCAGCTTGGAGAACAAGCAATGATGGTTAGTGGCTTTTAGTGTCATGGACGTCTTTAGTTGGTTACTTATTTATAGGATTGTATTGAAAGTTTAAGATATCTTACGTTGAGGACTATTCTGGGATGTCATATGTACTTAAGTATCTGCAACGTTTTTACCTAAATCTACATATAATGAAAAGATTACAAGCAAACAAACAGACAACGATCAAAAACTAATCTTGTAGTTGGCAATAATATAATTTATGAAAAAGCAAAAAAAAAACCCAAATTCTATTGACGTTTGGTATTGATTTGCCAATTTTAGTACCAGGAAATCAGCATAGCGTGAGCCATAGGGTACGAGCGGTACATGTTACGAGTGTCTCCATTAATCGAAGGGCACGATAAGCGTAGTTCCGGCTGTTTTGTTTGATAGGAATCGTTGTGATCAATCCTAAGCATTTGGGTAGCTTTATCACCCTATAATAGTTGCCAACTCCAAAAATCACAAGTCGCTAGACTCGACACGAAAATTCGCTAGAAGTCGCTAAATTTGGACTTTGGATTTTGACGGCGAAAAAAAAGATAGCTTGATCCTAATATGTCAATTACTTCACTGGGACTTATAACAAAAAAAAAAGGTCATTTACGCTAATTAGGAATTAAAATTTATTAAAATCTTGCCTTCAAACCTGTATTTTTGTACTAGAAATGTCGCTTAATCTTTTATAGCGACAAAATTTTTTTTGGTCGCTAAGCCACTATCCGAAGTCGTTGTTTCTAGCGACAAAGTAGCTAAATTGGCAACACTGCCCTATAAATCGGTTTAGATATTAGGATTGAAAAACATACATCATGGTGAGGTGCGGCAATGCAACGCGGCGTTAAGGGCTGGGCCAGACTGCACACGCGAGTTCAGCACGGGCACCATTCCCACGTGTGCAGTCTGGTTAAGCACTAAGCGTCAAGCATATAGCTTCGCTGCATCACATCGCAAAAGAAGCTAATAAACCGAAACCATATTACGTACAAGCCATAGCTTTGAGGATGGTACAATCCTTTCTAGTTTCTCTCTGGAGGCTCCACTCTTCAGGATCATGCATTAACACGCTCACGTGAAACTAATATTTTTAGACGTGGATTAAATTATAAAACGTTGACTAATTTCAACCGTTAACTAATAAAAACTGTAAAAGATACAAAATTACGTTCTCTAGTGCAAAAGTTTTGCGAAATTGAAACACAAACTTATGTTTACTGTAGAGCGAAGGTTGCGCGAAACTCGAAGCCGTAAGAAGGAGACTTCAGATGTAGGTGTTCTTCGTGGAAGTGTACCTTATTTTAGACCAGGGTCCCACTTAGAAAAGTTGTATTTAGCAGCGAGTCCTTAGAAAGTAGATATTGCAGTACGTTAAAGTTATTTCTTATTATAGTGAAAGTTATTTTTTAACCGACTTCCCAAAGGAAGAGAGGTTATCTATTCGTCGTGTATATATATATATATATATATATATATATTTTTTTTTTTTTTTATGTTTAACCGTCGAGTATTTCGCGACGCCGCGACCGATCGACTTCATTCATATATCATCGCACGCGGCCTGCTCCAACTTTTTAATGGAAATCGGAAAATTCTTACTAGTTTTCTTCTTCTTGTAATCTTGAATAAGTCGAGTGTTTATGAACCGATTTCAATTTTCTTTTTTTCATTTGATAGAAAATTTCAT